>JAMXBD010002954.1:0-150364 GCA_024138025.1 Combretum micranthum
CAATTCAGACATTGGCTCCTCACCTGATTCTTGTGATTGTTGCATAGAATCAGCCTTTTTTTGTACCATTCTAGCCTGTAAAGACAAACATACCATGAACAAATTACTAGTAGTGTGAGTGCAAATCTATTCAAATCTTCATTCAATGTATCATGAAACCTCATATCATTAAAAATGTATTTACCCTCTATCTATTGGTGATTATCATAACTTATACAAAATTGTAATAATAAAAGTTTTACAAAAAACAGAAAAAGAAAATATGATAATATCATCCTTATTATAGATTTTGAATAAAAGCTAAGTCAAGTCAAATCAAATCTTAATTGCATTCGACAAGTAGTAACAAATGGAGATATTTGGTTGATAGTGGTTACTGCCCCCAGGCACTTATCCATCCATTTAATCTAAGTCATAAACCCGTAATTCCTGTCGGGAGATTCCCACAGTTATATCCAGCCGACTGCACAACCGTGTCAATAAGACACAAACCTAGATTATACACATCCACATCATCACATCTCACAATTTGAACACATATGCCTAGGTGAACCCATTACCTCTCTATAATATTCTCATGTTTTCTCTCTTAGCTGTAGCTTTTCGATAGATATTTCTATTACATGTGTAACTTTCATTTACACGATACATTGCTCTATCAAATTCATCCTCATCAGAAAAAAATCATTCATATAAAGCATTGACAGCAAGACCAAGATGCCGTATTAACAATTAATTAATGTTTTCCTATCATTTTACTAAGAATTTACTATATATTCATTATGGTTATACACACACACACTTACGCATATATCATATGTTTTTTTAATAATATATACATATATCTATCAAACACTGAGCATATATGTCTAACAATATCATTGATTGTACTATGTTTCACGAATATTACATTAATTTCTTAACTTTCTCTATAAATTCTAAATCTTATGATTTATAGCTTTCTAAGTGCACACAGTATGAATAAATAGGGAGAATCCAATTGAAATAAATAGGTGCGAATCACAAGGCCAACTTAAGTTATGCCTTTGTAATAACAAATATTCACTACCATTTTTTGTTTATAGTATTTAATCATTTATATATTAAGTTGATCGAAACTACAATCCATAACATACCCAGCAGCAATGATGCACAACCTACAAATCTAACATAGCTAGCTAGTATTAGTTATATCATAATAGTCCAGCCAAAAGATGAATAAAATTTACAAAATATATAAATGCCTAGTAACTAAGTTCAATATAAATTAATGCATTCATTTAGATATGATAAGTCTATAAGTAATATTCCTTGAAACTTCTAAACTTACATGTTTGTCCTTTGCTGTATCATTGACCCAATCAGTGGAGTCACCCCTATACCGATGAAGTTCTTCAAACAACTTGATTTCTCCCAATTTCTACAAATTGCACATTGGTAGTACAAAATAAGTGTAGGAAATTTAAAATGAATTCTCTTGCTATCACAAACATAAGAAAAATTTATACATACACGTTTCTCTTGATGGCGTACGAAAGACATACTCCCTCCTGTATGTGGATAAGGTAATTTATCCCTATTTTTTTTATTAATCTCCGAACGAGTCTAGAAAAATAAAATGAAAAAAAAAATACATTAGTGTTACATGCCACATAACTAATGTAAATAAGATACTAGGAATACCTTATGCACAACATCATTATCAAAGAAATCACATAAGGCTATCCAATCTGCTGGTCGATGTCGTATACAAGCTGGCACATTTTCTCGAGCCACCTGACCTCCTCCCATAGCTTTATAATACGTCTTATAGTTACATCGAACTAAAGAGTAAACTCTTCCTGCCACCTGATTTAGACAATCCCACCAAAGTTGGCTTCCAAGCCAATCTTGTGCTTCAAATTTTTCCTATTATAAAACAAAATATAAGGTTATATTATATTAAACATCAAGCAATGTTAGTGCAAGTGTCCAATCCTCCTAACGGAGCTACATAAAAATATTATTATGTTACCTACCATGACCTTCATTATAGTCATCTTTCTTATATTTTCCGATAATGCTAACCATGCTAGCCCTTTATCATCATGAATTGCTAATGGCACATCTTGTCGTATTTGCAATCTTATTTCCATAGACAAGATGTTGACAAATCCCGCAATAACTCCATTGCCTTTATCATCAATCTTCATGCACAGTCGAGGCCAGTGACCATTCCTGCGATAGTAGTCATGACAAAACGTACCTTTATATGGACCACGAACCTTCCTTTGCCCTCTAGGTGGGTCATGTTGCTCATGGGAAAGAGCATCATCATCCAGATTGTTGGATGTATCATTGTTCTCAACATCATATGCATGGTCATCACCATCAAGACCCCAGTCCTGATGCTGATCATAGCGCCCTCTATTCAACAAGTTCATAAATCCAGGTGGTCTGTCCATCCTATATAAAAAAATAAAGAAATAAATAAATATCATAAGCAAACAATAAAAAGCATAAAAACAAAAAAAAAATCACAAGAAAAAGGAATACCAAATATGTGTTAATCATCTCCTTCCCCATCTGTACTATTCTCACTATGGTCTACTATGGTTGTGTTTTCACCTGCAGCAGGTAATCGAGCAAGAGTGCCTAAATCAATAAATATATGGTTGATTGGAATTGTCCAAGGTACACTTATATCTTGTTGAAGTGCTTCCTCTGGTTGTGGTTGATCTATTACATCATCTTCAAAATCATCATTCATTTGAAATAATGCTCGATCAAACAAGTGGCGATGGTTGACCTTTTGAACCACCTTCCAATCGCCGTTACGCTTCTTTGGGTCTTTCAAGTAAATTACTTGCCGACACATATCAGCAAGCACATATGGGTCATTGTCATACCACGTGCGACTAGTATTTATGCTTATCATATCCTCATTTATGCTCTCTGGTTGTTGACGATGTGTGTCAAACCATTTGCATTTGAAGAGGAATACTTGTCGACCACCAAAATAATTTAATTGCATGATATTATTCAATATTCCATAGTAGATGATCGAGCTTTCGTTGCGCTCCCCTATAACGAAACTCCACTATTTTGTGTTTTCAAGCCAGCTTCTCTAATTTCTGTAATAAACCTAATCCTATTCATCACACAAGCACGAAAAACTTGAATATGACTATATGGACCCCAAGATAGTGCTTGGAGATCATCAGATATTTCTGTCCCACTAAATGCTTTCAACTGCATTATCTGCATGCCAATGCATTAAGTTAATTGAATGATATGTTATTTTGTTAAAAATGTTTTACATGTTAGGTGAGTAATACTCTTACCTTGTTTCTAAACCACCCACTAAATTGTGATGGAAGAATCTGGCTTACATCTCTAACACCACGCGATAGCATTTCTTGCTCAAATTCCCTACTTATTAAAGTCTTACATTAGTATTAAGCATAACATTAATAGTGATGCACACAAGAAAAGAATAGTATACCTTATGTATGGTTGAACCTCTTCACAATTATTTAATACAGTCCAGTGCATCTTATTCATTTCTTCATCCAAATCGCATAAGTAAATGCACCGATTGGTCGCACGGGCTGTGTAAAAACTCGCATGCTAAATTTTAAAGACACGTCAGGGTCATCCCATTGCCTATGAGGCTTATTAAGTTTGGATTCCATGTTATCAAAATACATAGAGCAAAAGGATACTTTCTCGTACAACATAAGCTTCTGTTATGGAACCTTCCGGTCTAGCTTTATTCCCAACTTGCCCTTTGAGAACACCCAAGTACCTCTCTACTGGGTACATCCACCTATACTGCACTGGACCACAAATATAGGCTTCTTTAGGCAAATGCACCATTAGATGTACCATGATGTCAAAAAAGCCTGGTGGAAATATCATTTCAAGTTTACATAATGTTATAATTATGCTTCTCTCCATTGATTTCAATATGTCAATCCGCAACTCTTTGGCACAAAGCTCTTTAAAGAATCGTGATATTTCGCAGACTACATCATAAATTTCATCCCGAATAAACCCACGCAAAACAACTGGAAGAATACGTTGAAGTAAAACATGGCAATCATGGCTCTTCAAACCTTTGAGTGTTGCCTCTGATTGACCTAGACATGATGCAATATTAGAAGCATACCCATCTGGAAGTTTTACTTCTTTTATTAGGCGACACACCTCCCTTATATGATGTAAGGGCAATGTAAACTGTGCGGGTGGTTTAATGGTTCGACCCCCTTGAGTAGTAAGATGCAACTCGGGTCGAATCCCCATTTCTTGCAATGTCTTTCTACTCTTCTCAGTATCTTTAGACTTACCCTTGATATTTAGTAGTGTGCCAACCAAGCTATCACATACATTTTTTTCTATGTGCATCACGTCTAGGTTATGTTTAACTTCTAATTCCTTCCAATATGGCAATTCCCAAAGAATGCTTTTCTTGCACCAATTGGTACCGTCATCATTTTTCGTCTTCTCATCCTGATGGACTTTCCGAGTACAATGTTTTCATAATTTGATAATTGCTGCAAAATATCATTATTTGAAAAATTCCTCGGTGCAGGTCTTGTCTCTACTAATCCATTAAATTTCATGGATTCACGACGTAAACGATGAGACAAAGGGAGAAATCGTCTATGCCCCATGTAATGAAATTTACTCTGAGAGTATCCACTAGTCACATCCACATTACAAATGGGACAAGCTTTGTACCCTTTAGTACTCCATCCCGATACATCACCATATGCTGGAAAATCATGAATTGTCCATAATACTGCTGCTCTTAGTCGAAAAGATCGTTCTGCAACAATATCGAATGTTCGAACCCCATTTGACCACAACTCCTTCAACTCATCGATTAAAGGCTGCATGAAGACATCTATATCCTTGCCTGGTGATCTTGGCCCCGGAATAAGTAAGGACATCAGTAAATATGGCTCTTTCATGCATTTCCAAGGAGGAGTATTATAGATAAACAAAAATACAGGCCATATACTATACGTAGTACTCAAATTGCCAAAGGGATTGAAACCATCGGTAGCAATACCTAAACGCACATTTCGAATCTCCTTTCCAAATTCATCAAACTTATTGTCTAAGGTTTTCCATGCTTGAGAGTCAGAGGGGTGTCTTAAAATGTTATCCTCTGTGACATGCCCTTCACTATGCCATCTCATATCTGAAGCTGTTTTTTTACACAAAAACATGCGTTGAAGGCGTGGAATCAAAGGAAAATGTCTCAAGACCTTCATTGCAACCTTCTTTTTTTGTCTGTTATTCCCAGGTTTCCACCTACACTCATTACACTTTGGGCAATAATCAAGATTCTTAAACTCCTTCCTAAATAATATACAATCATTCCGACATGCATCAATCAAGTTTGCATCCATTCCAAGTGCACGCAACATTTGTCGTGCCTTATAATAAGAGGATGGCAATCTCTCGCCCTGAGGCAATATGCTTTTCACAAAAGATAACCAGGCATTAAAACTCTTGATAGATTGTTGGCCATCTACCTTTAGATTCATCATCTGAATAACCGCAGAAAGAAGAGAAAACTTTAAACATCCGGGATATACTTCACGCTTTGCATCTTCAAACAAACTACTCCAATCATTAAAATCAACTTCACCACTAACCTCTTCACTCTCTGATTCATCATCATCATGGCCATCTTCAACCCGAGCCATGTCTTCTAACATTTGGTAGTCAGTATTGTCCTCAAATGTTTGTTCATTCATTTGTGCATCGTTATCCACATTTAAGACTTCAACTACATTTGACTCATCCATGGATGTTGGGAGTTCACCATGATAGATCCACCTATCATAACCCCATGCCATACCCCTTCGAAATAAATGATGTTGAATAACCTCAATTGGGTGCCACTGCACATTCAAGCAATCACGACAAGGACACTGAATATGACCATCAGATTCTCGAGCAAATTTCACTGCCACTTGAAGGAAATCCCTAACCCCCTCAACATATGTTCTACTTGATCGGTTATAGGTATGGTGCCATGTTCTCTCTGACATCCTAAAAGTTAAACTACATTATTTCATTATTTTTCCAACTCCTCAATGTATGTATGGTAAGAACCTTATCTTATCTACTTTTAGATAATACGAAAAGAAAGGAAAGAAAAAGGATGGATCATAATTATGACAATTAAGTTATATGAAAATTTATATCTTATTTGAGCTTTCCAACATTCATATGATATATTGATGAATTTATGCTATGTAAAGTTGATTGTCTTATTTTTCAATGCATCACACAAAAACATATAATGTGAGAGAGAGACTAATTTAAATTTATTCATAGAATATTGTTTCTAATATAGAATTCGAGATAAGGGTCTATCCCCACTATTAACTATGCTTAGTTTTCAAGCAACCATAAATACCAAATATATAGCCCATGCTACCAAATTTGTAAATTTGCAAATGCACAGTGAATAAATGGAGAGAAATACCAATTATATATACACTAGATCACACATAGTAATCTAGTCTAGTTTTTACCTAATGGTCTTGCTACTAATTCAATTGTTTTGTTGCTAACATATAATGTGAAAGAGAGACTAATTTAAATTTTCGATGCTTTTAGTTTCATTGAATTTTTAAAAAATAATCATCATTTCATCATTTTCCAATAATGAAAAAATAAATACCTGATTAAAGTTAGCTAGTCAAATTGCCCAAGAAAGCTAGTTCCTGTAAAGAATATGAGGAGCCAATAAAAGTAAGTACATTGCCACTAAACGATTCATAAATAAGAATAAACATCAATTGCAATTTCATTCAGTTAATAGCTCCACTCGAGTCGACGTATAAGTTTTTTAAAATCGTTTGGAGCCCTATGTGATTTCCAATTAACAATTAACAGTTTCATGAGTTACCAAGGCAGGTATCAGGTGCCCACACATACCCACATATAGTGTGTCAAAACAGAGATTGATCCTACTAAAAAAATTTAATAATAATAATAATAATAAAAGATATAAAATATAATACAAATTGAAAATTCAATAACAGCTGTTTAATAATTGCAGGGTATCTGATTCTGTTGAAAAAGATGATAATAATAATAATAATAATAAAAAAATAAAAGAACTACCATTTTGTTCGTGATTCCAACAAGCATAAATTCTATCTATTCTATTCAGATAAGAAGATAAATTAACAGATCCAATTCAATTCTGTCATCCCACCCCCCCCCCCCCCCCCCCCCAACTAAAACCACAAGAAAATTTATATTTCCTGACAGATTCAAATAAGCAATTGCATGAAAGGATCCCAGCCGTTATGCTCATTAAATTTTATATATACTTACGAGAACAAGGCAAAACACAAAAGGAATTAAAAAAAAAAAAAAAACCCGAAAACCAAAAATTTCTGATGGATCGAGAATCTTAATATTCAAAATATTGAAACTTTAGTATAACTTTTTTTTTCACTGGAGTTGATTAATATTTATAGAAAGATGATAATCTTTAATTAAAAAGGGCACAGTTGTCATCTCCTAATTATTGGCATAATATACATTCTGGAAAAAAAAAAATATTTGGCCTATTGATTGTGCGATTCGCATAAAATATTTAGTCCTGCACCTGGTAGCTCTAGATCTTGAGGATTTTCACTATACTATACACATTGTTATAATAATCTTGTATCGTCTACCGAAGCTAAAATTTATTATAATCATATCACGCATGTACTTATATTCTAGGCTAGAGGTATTTATAATTCCCCGCAATCATAGGATCAACAGGTTCTACGAGGATATTCTTTAATCTTTTGCTTCCCCTAGACTCTAGTGTTACACTGCTTATTAAAAAACGTGGGTCATATCTTAGACGAATAGTCTCACCATTTGTACAGGAGGTCATAACTTGCATCTTAAAAATATTATTCTTATCTCTTCCTTTACACACAATCTTCTTCCCATCATAAAGAAAATGTCGAACTAACAAATGTATTACTAGCCTCAACAACTCACTATTTCTGTTAAAATCTTCCTAGTTGAGTAAGATAACAGAGAAAACATCAGAAAATTCCTCTACTTTATCAAATAACATAAAATTGGTAGTACGGCAGAATGAACTAAGCAATTTGTACCCAATTCTGCAATGTCAAGGTTCGAGCTACATTGATCCTAATTGATTCCCAAATTCTAAAGCACCAACATCACTCCAATTCCAAAAATACCCTAAACAATAGAGGAAAAAAAAAAGAACAAAACAATAGGTTGAAAGGAATAACTTTGTAACTCCTCCGCATACTCATCGGCATATAGTACAACTGAACATGTTCCCAGCGTATGAGCTGTTTCAATTAATTGCCTCACTCTCACCCACTCTTAGCATTAGCCCACATAGCAGGAAGGGACACAAAAACAATAACAAAAGGCATTGAGAATATTCGGAAACCCCTAATTGCTATATGGATATAGCATTAAGCTGTACTTGGATAATTTGCGGCAATTCCGCGATGACGAGGCATGATCTACTTCAGTCACCATTCACTCATAAAACAAATTCATTAATTCCAAAATTCACACACTACAACAGAGAGACAAAGCCCAAAGGGAAATAGCAAAACAGTTAATAGCTCCTCTACTCACTCTCTAGTATCGCAAAGCTCTCCGGCCGAGAATCTTTGACTCCATTCTTCCCATCAACATCAATTTTACTCTTCTTCTCCGAAATCACTCCCTCAACCCCGATAACCTTTCGCTTCTGTGACGCTGACTTCTTCCCACGTTTTTCCTTAGTTCTCACCTTCTCATCCTCTTCCTCAGCTAACTCGACATCCATATCATCATCCGTCACTCCCTCCATCTCCTTCTCCAAGTTCTTCCCCCAAATTTCATCCTCCGAGTCATCGTCATCATCAACACCAGGATTATCACCAGTACCATCATCTTCATCATCATCAAACATATCCGCATTACGCTCCCCCACACTTTCTCATCAACCATCGCCTCACCACCGCCACGTCTCAACCGCTGAAATTTCTTCTTCTCCACTACAACACTCTCCTCAACCCACTCGATCTTCTCCTTCCCCAAATCAACCAATTCCGTCATCCACTCGACATTTTAATAGCATCCCTTCTATCCCACACAGTGTATCACTCCGTAATCCACTCGACAAAGGATTGTTAATACAATGTTTTATATAATCATAAGATTTAACAAAACAAAACTACTGTCAAATGCTATCGTCTAATGATTTGCAAAATAAATAAGGGGGAAAAAACATATTAGACTATTGAAATCTTGAAGTGATATCGTATTTGTATATATATATACATACTATACAAATACTAATTAAAGAATATGAATCAATGAAAAAGGCATACCTTAACAGTGCTTATACACAAAATCCCCAATTCTTTCATACCTGGAAAGAAAATATTGATCAAAGTTAAAAAAAATTAAATTAAAAAAATGAGAACTTGAGAAAAGATACATTACGTAATGGCTAGGGCAAGAAGAGAATGGCGGGGAAGAAACTGAAAAAAGGAGGCAAATATATAATGAAGGAGGGAGGGAAAAATGAAATTAGGGCAGAGGGTTTAGAGAATACGTGAAGAAAACGAAGAGTCGCGGGAGAAGAGAGGGATTAGTTGGAGAGATAAAAGGGGAGTGGATTTAACTGATGCGTAATAAATTTTATTCAAATAAAATATCTAAAATTATATTATAATCTCTTGCAAGGAGTAATTCCTTGTTTTTTATATATTTAAATTAAAATGCTTTTTTGCAAGGATACATTTGTTGTATTATATAAAATATTAAAAAACTAGTCACAAAAAACTTATTCGTCACTATTGGCTCCTTGTAACAACAAGAATTTCTTGTAGTGATGGCCTGGACTTATGATGACAAGTTTAAGCCGAAAATCTTGCTCGAGTGTTTCTCAAAATTTTCTTTCTTTCTGTAATTCTAGATTCTCGAAATATCAATTCTTTAGCACACAAATATCTTATATATTAAGTTTTAAGTACGTAATTACTTACATGTTACTTATTAGGGTAGACATCAAAAAATGAACTAAAACATAAAGATGATGTAATTAAATATTTGAGTGTGCTTTTCGATGTTTTATCCAATCCAAGGAGCAACAGCCTTACATGGTGGCACCTGCATGATAGTTAGACACTTAGGCCATTCGAATTGCTCAACTTATAGTTAATAGGGCGAACAACATTGGGATACTGTTTACCCAAATTGGAGAGAAGTTACATTGTGAATGGTAGGATTATGTGCTTCGTTAATCTATATAATGTAATGAGCTAAGGACGATAAGGATGAGTAACGGCTACGATCCATAGATGAGACTTCTTAGAATTTCTTCTAGGTATATAGGTATTTGGCTACCTATATCAATCCCTTAACCAATTGTTGTTGTTTAGGACTCCTAGATTTCCACATTGTATTGTTGAAGTGTGAGTACTCCAATGTTGTTTTTTTTAAAAAAAAAAATTAAATCAAAGATTTAAATTGTTGGTTATTGCATTTGCATTATAATAAATGTGTATGGCTATATCATGTATGCTTATGCTGCTATCATACTAAGCTTCAACTCAAGCCTTCTTTTTTAGGTTATGAAGATGATTTGATGTGGATGTTAAGACTACATGAAACCACAAGTTGAAAATTGGTGAGAGAATGGACAAGTTAGACGTTCAAATACATTAGATATTAGATATCTATATTGTAAGTTTTTCTATGTATTAATGAGATATTATTTCTAATGATTTTATTATACAATTTTATTAGATATCGTTATTTAAAAAACTTAAATTAGGTTTTATTAATATGAAATTTATTAGAAACTCATTTGATTAATGGTAGCATTTGTGTATAATACTTATGTGTTATGTGTAGCGAAAGTATTGACATCATAAAACCCATTTGGGGTGTGACACGCTAACAATCGCCTATCACCACTCACCATTGCTTTTAGGAAAGGAAAAACACTAGTATAAAGATTGTACTTAATCAATAACAAGTTAAAAATCCCAAACACAATTCCTATTATGACCGTACAAAAGACAAGTGTACCTTTCGATACTATAGTATAGGGACTGGGTACTAATATTTACTTTTTCCCCTATTCTTTAACTTGCAAAGTCAAGTGAGTTAAATAAAATATATTATCACTACTAATTATCGATCAAGCACAAGTCAAGTAAAAAATAACTAAATTTTAAGAATATTTAGATCTTGAAACCTCACTAAGTGTTATGTGATTACATTTAGAATAATTTCAGTATTATTATTGATACTCTTGAATGGTAGAGAACCTTAAGGCAATGCAACATGTCTTTCAAGACTATTGAAATTCTATCCCCAATTGATTAATTGGAATTCTTCTAATTAAAATGCCTAAGATAGTGTTATAGATCTAGAAGTCCTAAAGAATTATGTTGTCTTGATTCTAAGATTCCATGCAACTCTATTCCAATTTTGTAGATCTAGTAATACAAACAATCTTTCAATTAATTTTCATGAACATCAAATCAAGAATCAATATGGCGTACTATCAATTAAAGATAAACAATAAAGAACAACCCAATTAGGTTCAAGAAACCAATCAATATATTAAAAACAGTAAGAACAAAGCACCTAATCATCTTAGGGTTCATCAAAATCTAAACTAGTAATCTACTCCTCCATGGAAGAAGGAATAACAAGCCAAAAAGACATAGAATTAAGTATAACCCCCAATTACAATTTGGAATTAAAACACAACTATGACTTACAAATAATCTAATTACTCTAATAATAAATTCGTAATAATTCTCTCTCCTATATTGCCTTAGGGTCTTCACTTTATAAAAAGGCTCTTTAATTTTCAAAATAAGAAGTTTGCTTCACCTAAAATAGGAAAGTTGAGGTCTTGGAGAGTAGGAAAGTGTCTTGTTATTGTTTGGTAAGCTATGACTTCAAAATAAGACAGTAGATCCTCAAGAATGGAAAGTTGTTGATGTTCTTGAATGTGAAGAGTAAAGCCTTGAAAACTTTTCAAAATTATCCCAAGATGTCTTTTTCTTCAAGCCTAAGGAGGAATCTTTCCAATTTTAAGTAGTTTTCTAAAAAGTACTTGCTGTTAAAACACATGACTTAGCCACATCATGTGTCGCGATGTGGGCTTGAGAATTTCACAAGTTTAGAAATGATATGACGGAGATAAGTTGTGTCCCTAAGCCATGTAATTTTCCATACATAAGAAATCCAAAATTCTAGCACAGTAAGATTGAGATAAGAGTGTCGTTTGGTTGTGTCCTTGGATATGACTTAGACAAGTCATGTCATTTTGCCCGTAACTTTCTATTCTCAAATTCTAGAATGACATGACTTGGGGACTTGGCCATGTCTTTGCCATGTCACCTATAAATTGGTTCTAAACTTCATATTTTTTACCCAAAATTCTTTCTTTTTATAAAATCTCTCTCTTGAAGGTTTGAAAGTAAATTTTAATAATTTTAAGTGCTAAATTTATAATAATTATCAATAAAATGACTAATAAAAATATATTTTAACAATCATAAATTAGAAATAAACTGGGTTTATTAAACACCACCCACTATCCACAAGCACAAGCCTTTTGCATTTTCACTTGCCCCAATAATTATTCAAACTATATGCAATTCATGAATTATGAAGAAGAAGATGATTTAGTGAAACCTAAAACAAGATGCGATTATTTTGTGAGTCAAGTATGGTGGCATTAATGCCCATGCTTAAGCTGTGTAGGTGTGTGACGAGTAGTGGTAGTGTGGTGATGGTGTGTTTTGTCGAAGGTGGTAACCAGAAACAATGGCATGCTATGTTAAGTGTTGTGGTGGTTGGTTGTTTTTTTCTTTCAAATTTCTTATTTTTAAAAGATTTTTCTATAATTTCTTTCAATTATTTACTTTCTTTATAAATATCATTAATATATATTATCTAATATAATTAAAATAATTCTTTTGGTCAATTACAGGCTGCCACATAGCATATGTTAATGCAAAAATATAGTGCTAAAAAAGTCTAATTTTACAAGATTTATTAAACATTGAGTATTTAAATAAAATATAATAAACATTTAAGATTAAAAATAAAAACTTTAAAACATCAATTACTAAAAACATGCTTGTCCCTATATTAAATTATCTACTTGAGATTGAACTTTGCGTCATGTTTAGTAATTTATTAATTGACAATGTGGCCCAACCTTAAGACCACTTATTGTATTTGATTGTTGGTAGTTGAAGTTCATTTATATATCTAAATTACCTACTTGAGATTGAACTTTGCGTCATGTTTAGTAAATTATTAATTGACAATGTGGTCAAACCTTTAGACTACTTATTTTATTTGAATGGTAACTGAAGTTCATTTATATATCTAAATTATCTAATTGACATTGTACTTTGCGTCATGGTTAGTAATTTAATAATTGATTGGTACATGAAATGTATGTTTTAGATTACACGTTTAAAGACCATAGGTTGTTTAGACTTCTTAGTTAAATATTCTTCTCAAAAGGATAAATTTGATCCAAAGGTATTAAACTTATTTTCTCAAGTTACATTTAAGAACGAAATGGAGATGAACTCATCAGCCCGATCAACTAACAGGTTTTATCAAGTCATGATGTTAGTGTTCTTTAAGCACATATTTCCTTTGTCGGAGTAAGATGATTCTTCAACTTTTATCCTTCAAAAACCTGTTTCTCAAAAGTGAATGCATTATCTGAAGATCGGGTTGATTTAATCACTTTTGTCCCTCATACTACCCTGTTCTTTCTAACGTCAGTGAGTCTTTGTTGGTAGCAATAGTATTGATTGGCTTTAGTCTTTCCTTTCCCATTTATTAGTGGAGATTTGTTTTATAAAGAAGGTCTACAGTGATGTCACTTGTTCAAAGCATAAAATAAATTGAGTATGATTTTAGGTGGCTGCATGGTAGAAATTTACTTCTTTAGCATTTTTAAGCGACTGTGTGGTGAAATGCAACGTGTTGCTACAAATGGCTTGATTGAGGTTATGCATTCAGTGTTGACCGTTTCTCTCGGAGTCCGTTCGTAAGAACGAGTCTCCAGCTCCCTTGGTTTTAGGAGCAACTGAAGTGGTCCACTTAGTTTTCATCACGTTCACCCACGATGGAACTACCCATGATAAACGATGTGGGACACGTAGCCAACAAAGCTTGATAGAGGCTTGACTATAAATATTGTGTTTGGTCCCCAGACTCACACACTTAATTCCCTTCAGTCTTACACCATCTAAATAGTGTGGAGTAGAGTTTGGAAGTGCTAAACATCAGAGACAAACCGCAGGAAAATAGTGAGGAGCATCAATGGCTGGAGGTACTGTTTATTGGCATCAAACTTATGGATTTTGTTTATAGTGTTTATTCCGCATTATAGAATCGTACCTGAATATTACATTTGGTATCAGAGCCATAGTTTTATCTCTACCTTGATGTTTGGAGACTTGTTTTGCTCATCTCTGTTATTTGGCCAAAAGTTTAAAAAAAAAAAATTTTTTTCGAAGAAATTTAGAAATCATTTAGAAATAGTTTTTCTAAACTTACTGTACTTAAAAAAAAAAAAAAACATGTTTTTGGACGAGGAAATGGCCACAAACGGAGCTTAAATCGAGCTTCATAGCTCATTTCCCAAAGGAATTTCCTAGATTTCAAAGGCCGCTTGAGGAAGAAGATCACGTGCTCGGCACGTGATCCATGCATCTTACTCACGTGTGCGTGTGATTTATTATTATAAAAAAAAAAAAAATTTAAACTTTCGGCCAGCGCACATTTGAACTCACACAAACATGTGTCTTCAGCAAAGCCTTCTCCGACTTTATCCTTAGCTAGTTAAATATATATATTATTTGATTTAATTATATGCAATTTGGATAATGTTGTGCAAATTTTTTTATTATGGTCGTATTTAGTTTGCATGAATTGATTAAATTTGCTCTATATTAATACATGTAATTTTGGATGAGTAAGCAAGTTTGCATGTAATTAAATGTTATGCATAATATTATAGTTTTTATTGTGCTATATTTATGCTTATATTATGAGAATATTTGTACATAATAATAACATGTTAGTTAATATTATGTAATTCATAATATTAAGCTAGTCTTATGTAATTTAATGTCTAGTGATCCATAAAAATTTGATTAATTAGAGAATAGCCACATCATCTTTAATTAATTTAAATTATATATTATGATCACATAAAGACTATTAGACATTGATTGTAATTAATTGTATTAAATATAATTTTTTTACCACAGGAATTTTTATTATATTTATACTATTAATTAGGATAAAATATCAAGTTATTCATAACTTACCCACAAGAATTATGAATTAATTAAATAACTTGATAGTTTTGTCATAAAGAATAAATGGATCTGCTTGAATTAGAAACTTAGCCCACAGGTAATTTCTATGTCATTAGATTCACTTCTAAAGCATGATTTACATTGGTAAAGCATGATATTTTGTTTAGGCCTCAATTTTAACATAAGCATGTATCTATAATTTTATGCAGTTATACAACCTGCAAATTTCTCTGATATTCGTTAGATATCCCTGAACTTAAGGGAGATAACCATAAGGTTGGAAGGAGAGAGTTCTTCTTCATTTGGGGTGGATGGACATAGACTATGCTATTAAGAAAGACGAACCACCAACACTGACTGATACTAGCACTGCAGCGGGCATCACTTTATGAGCGATGGGAGCGATCTAATCATCTCAGCGTAATGTTCATTAAGACTAGAATCTCTACTAGTATCCGTGGTTCTGTTGACTAGCATGAAAAGGTCAAAGACTTGCTAAAATCCATTGATGATCAATTTGTCACTTCAGACAAGGCATTAACAAGCACCCTGATCATGAAGCTCTCATCCCTAAGGCTCACCGGTGTGAGAGGTGTGTGCGAACACATCATGCAAATGAGGGATATTGCAGCTCAATTGAAGAATCTTGAGGTTGAATTATCGGATCTTTCCTGGTGCACTACATCTTGAATACTTTTGCATCAATATGGACCCTTCAAAATCTCATACAACACACATAAGGATAAATGGTCAATTAATGAACTTATGACCATGTGTGTTCGAGAGGAAGAGCGACTGATGATGGAACAGGGTGAAAGTGCAATGCTGACAATGCATGGGAAAGGCAAATCTAAAGCCAATCAAAAGGGGAAAGGTAAAATGCCTCCCCAAGGTGGTATTAAGAAAGATTCGAAGTGTTTCTTCTATAAAAAGAAAGGACACATGAAGAAGGAATGCGCCAAATTTCAGAAATGGCTTGCAGACAAAGGTAATCTAATCTCATTTGTTTGTTATGAATCTAATATGGTTAATGTCAATATTAACACATGGTAGATTGATTCTGGATCAATAATCCACATTTTAAATTCCTTGCAGGGTTTGCAAAACCTAAGGAAGCCAGTGGGAAGTGTAAAGCATCTTATCAGGAAACAAGATGAGCTCACATGTGGAAGCAATAGGAACTTGTTATTTGAATTTATCTAGTTGTTTTGTTTTAAAGTTAAAAAAGACCTTTTATGTTCTAAGTTTCTTTAGAAACTTGATTTCAATATCAAGACTTGTACCGTTTGAATATTCCTTTAATTTTTCAAATTCATCATTCAATTTATTTTATAAATCCGATTGTGTTGGAATGGTACTTTGTCTGATGGTCTTTACCGCATTAATTTACAAAACAATGTCGCTTATGATTCAATGCATGTTCACACTGGGACTAAAAAATGTGTTATTAATGAGGATTCCTCTACATTATGGCATCGGAGATTAGTCATATCTCCATAGATAGAATTAAAAGATTAGTAAATGAAGGGGTAGTTAATACACTGGATTTTACTGATTTTGAGACTTGTGTGGACTGCATAAAGGGAAAGCAGACCAACAAGTCAAAGAAAGGTGCCAAAAGGAGTTGGACATATTAGAGATCATACACACTGATATATGTAGTCCAAACATGGACTCACATGGTCAAAGATACTTCATCTCTTTTATAGATGATTACTCACGATATATGTATCTTACATGCTTCATAATAAGAATGAAGCATTAGATGCCTTTAAGATCTTTAAGGCTGAAGTGGAGAAACAATGTGGTAAGCAAATTAAGATGTGAGATCAGATAGAGGTGGAGAATATTATGGTAGATACACAGAGGATGGACAAGCACCTGGGCCATTTGCAAAGTTTCTTCAAGAGCATGGGATTATTGCCCAATACACCATGCCTGGTTCAACGGATAAGAATGATGTAGCAGAAAGAAGAAACCGAACATTATTGGATATGGTACGGAGTATGCTTAGCAGCTCCAATCTTCCTAAAACCTTGTGGGCTGAAGCACTTAAGACGGTTGCATATATATTAAACCAAGTTCCAACCAAGGCTGTCCCTAAGACGCCATTTGAATTATGGAAAGGTTGGAAATCGAGTTTGTGACACATGCGCGTTTGGGGATGCCTGTCTGAAGTAAGAATTTATAATCCACAAGAGAAAAAGCTTAACCCAAGGACCATTAGTAGGTATTTCATTGGATAAGCTGAAGGGTCTAAAGGTTATAAGTTTTATTGTCCATCTCATAGCACTAGGATTGTGGAATCAAGAAATGCAAAGTTTCTTGAAAATGACTTGATTAGTAGGAGCGATCAAACTAGGAACATAGTTTCTGAGAATGATCATTCAGAATCTTAACCTTCCACTTCAAGTGATAGATTGGTTATTGTTTACAGCACCCCTCAAGTACAAAGTAGTGTTGAATAACCAATCACTGAAGTTCCACAAGCTGCTGATGACATTCCAGTAGATCAAATAGTTCAAGAGTTGCCAACAACTTTTGAACAACGAGTTGAACCACATACTTCTTAGGAAGATAATGGTACAACATTAAGAAGATCTACTAGACCAAGGAGATCAGCAATTTCTGAAGATTATGTTATGTATCTGCAAGAATCTAACTACAACATTGGAGTCGAAAATGATCCGAGCTCTTTTCACAAGCCATGAGTTGCAAAGAATCTGAATTGTGTTATAGTGCCATGAAGGAAGAGATGAATTCTATGAAGAATAACGAAGTCTGGGATCTTGTTGAGTTGCCCAATGGTTTAAAAGCCATTGGATGTAAATGGGTCTTTAAGATAAAGAGAGACTCATCGGGCAACATTGAGAGATACAAGGCAAGACTTGTTGCTAAGGGATTCACTCAGAAAGAAGGAATCGATTACATGGAAACTTTCTCTCTTGTATCTAAGAAAGATTCCTTGCGTGTGATTTTAGCATTAGTAGCCCATTTTGACTTAGAATTGCAACAAATGGATGTGAAAACAACATTTCTCAATGGAGATCTAGAGGAGGAGGTTTACATGAAATAACCTGAAGGATTCCTCTCTAGTGATGGTGAGCAATTGATTTGTAAGCTCAAGAAATCCATATATGGTTTAAAACAAGCATCCGCCAATGGTATTTAAAATTCCATAATGTAATTTCTTCATTCGGATTTGTAGAAAACGTTATGGATCAATGTATATACCAGAAGGTAAGTGGGAGTAAAATCTGTTTTCTTGTTTTATATGTGGATGACATTTTGCTAGCAACCAATGATAATGGTTTATTGCATGAGGTAAAACAATTCCTCTCTAAAAATTTTGATATGAAGAATATGGGTGATGCATCTTATGTCATTAGCATTAAGATTCATAGAGACAGATTTCGAGGTATTTTGGGTCTATCTTAGGAAACCTATATTAATAAAGTTTTAGAGAAATTTCGGATGAAGGATTAGTGTGCTCCCATTGTGAAGGGTGATAGGCTAAATTTGAACCAATGCCCGAAGAATGACCTTGAAAGGGAACAAATGAAGAACATTCCATATGCTTCTGCTGTCGGAAGCCTAATGTATGCCAGGTTTGTACAAGACCTGACATTGCATTTGCTGTGGGAATGTTGGGAATATCAGAGTAATCCAAGTTTAGACTACTAGAGAGCTGCAAAGAAAGTAATGAGGTACCTTCAAGGAACCAAAGACTACATGCTTATGTATAGACGGATTGAAAATCTGGAAGTAATTGGCTACTCAGATTTTAACTTTGCTGGCTGTATTGATTCACGCAAATCAACATCAGGATATACCTTTTTGATGGCTGATGGAGCTGTATCATGGAGGAGTGCCAAACAGATTTTGACTGCAACTTCCACTATGGAAGCCGAGTTCATCTCTTGTTTTGAGGCTACTTCACATGGTGTATGGCTTAAGAGTTTCATCTGTGGGCTTAAAATTATGGATTCTATATCTAGGCATTAAGAATTTATTGCGACAATTCAGCTGCTGTTTTTATGGCTAAGAATAACAAAAAAGGGAGTCGAAGTAAACACATCGACATTAAGTATTTAGCCATAAGGGAACGTGTTAAAGAAAAGAAAGTGGTCATTGAGCACATCAGCAGTGAGTTAATGATCGCTGATCCTTTGACAAAGGGCATGTCACCGTTGAAATTTAAGGATCATATAGTGAATAGGGGACTGGGTTCCGTTATGTAATTTCTCATTGTATGAACAATGTTATTGAAATTCTTACTTATTTTTATGTTTTTCTCATATTGATGTGCATATATGTGTGTATATATTAATGTGCATATTTTTAAACAATGAAAAAATAAATATATGTATATATATATTTATTCATATATATTTACTGATTATCAATGGGTTTAAAAATATGAACATTATTAATGTATTATTGATGTGCATATATGTGTGTACCTAATTACAGATTATCAATGAAAAATAAAATATACTAGATTTGTCGATTCAAATAGAATTAATTGTCAAGGCATATGCAACTCTGACTAGTTAGTCAAAATAACATTTTCATTGAGCCATCTGTTAAATTATTTTAACATTTTAGGGATCCATATAACTTACTGTATGACTCTAATATAATAGGTCTAATATGATGGCCATTGGACAAAAAGGTAATTTTAGCATCAAAGGGTTTAAAAATCCCTGCCTTCTCCCTAATTTACAAAAAAAAGACAGGAAGTTACAAAAGGAACCCATCGTACTTTCTTTTCTCTGACATTCCAGTTTCTTCACCATCAAATAAACATTAAGAAAAAGGGTAGAGAGGGAGAAAATCAATCAAGAGATGTCAATTCAAATTTTGTTCTTCTTTTGTGTGAGTAGATCAAACGCTATGAATAGCAGTATGTATCAAAACCATTTTGATTACTGCTATCACGTTTAAAGATCCTGATTTGAAAATTAGATTTACATGAAGATTCTATCTTATAAAATCTAAGAATATCTTTCAATTGGTATAAGAGCGGGTATGTAGATACTTTGATTTGTTGTTAAAATTAATGTTATATATATAATTTTTTTATACGAAACGGGCGTATATTATGGAGATTAAATTATTAATGTTTATTTGCTTCTGTGGATAACGACGGTTTGGCGAGAACATGAAATTCTACATTCGTTCATTAGGTTTTCCGTTTTTTGGTATGAGAAGTGATTTCGTTGATGTTGGGAATCTTAACTACGTAATGGGATTTTCATTGGAACATTAATTTTCAAAACTAGAAAACAAAACTAATATCCTGATAAAATAAATATATGTGGTTAGATATATATATAATATAATTATGTTCCTGTTTCCAAACATAGTTTTGGTTTGTATATGCTTATTGAACGTGGAATGACAAGAAGGATTAACCTTCAGATTATTTGTTTCAGTTTCGGGAAATTAATGTTCCGTGTGCCTCATAGCTAAAGAGTGATTATTTGAATGGAAATGATAATCATGAAATGATTCTGACATATCTTTTTGAGAATCTATTATAGTTTATATGAATTGAACGATTTTGATAATTAAATAGTTTGATATTTGTTGAGATCATGGTAGTGTAAATGCTGACGCAAAAAATTTTTCCCAATCAAATGTTTATTATAACAAAAGCTTGTTAGTCACTAAAGTGGCTTAGCTGAAAAGATTTAAACATTTAATTGTGTATTTTCAATTGTTCATGTTCACATGATGCTAATAAATGACATAAAAGTTTGAAGCGATAATTGTGATCATTAATCATAATGCTAGGAGATCATCAAAGATGGATCATTGCTTATAATTAATGATACTAAAAGAGATTTATTGATATGTTGGGTGAATATGATTGTATATCCAAAGACAACATGCATATTGACTTAAGTATGATTAATTGATCTATCAAAGTATATTTGAGTTAGCATCATTATTGGTTAAAGTTATGCATTTGACTATCACCTAAAGGTGAACTTATATACATAATCAATGTTTATAATATATCTGAATCCATTTAAGTTTACTCAAAGCATTAATGTGTATATTTGGATTATATTTGCAGCTTCTAGCAATTTATTCGCTTTGGGCAATCCAATGATCACATTCAATGGGAGAAACTATGTAGAATGGTTTGAACACAGTCGGTTTCATTTGGGTATTTTGGATTTGGACTTAGAAATTATTTCAGATGAAAACCTACAACCATTACTAAGACTAGTACAGAGTCTGAAGTCTCTTTATGAGGCTTGGGAACGGTCTAATAGGCTGAATTTGAGCTTGATGCGAATGGTGATAGCTAAAAATGTCAAACCATCAATGCCTACGACAGAAAATGTAAGGGAGTTTATGATGAAAATTAAGGATTACTCTCAATTAGATATAGCTAACAAGTCTATTGTAGGGAGCCTAATGAGTGAGCTGACGACTAAGAAATTTGATTGGTCACAGCCTATTCATGATCATGTGACAAGTATGGCCAATCTAGTAGCAAAATTGAAGTCGATAGGCATGGATGTGAGTGAATCCTTTTTGGTTCAATTCATCATCAACTCACTTCCTCCTGAGTTTAGTCAGTTCCAAGTGAATTACGATACCATTAAGAAAAAATGGAACCTTTAGGAAATAAAGACCATGTTGGTTAGGAAGAAGGGAGATTAAAGAAGATGAAGGATCACTCTGTTCATCTCATTGTTCATAATGAAGCTAGTAGCAGTAAGTCTAAACCAGACAAGAAAAATAAAAAGAAGGATAAGGCCTATGAAGTTAATGAAGGTCAAATCCATAAGGAGTAGAAGTGCTATTTTTGTAAGAAGACTAGTCACTTCAAGAAAGATGTCCAAAAAGAAAGGATTGATTTGAAAAGAAAGGTATGTATTATGTATCAATATGTTTTGAATCAAATGTTATTGAAGTGCCTAATAACACTTGGTGGTTAGACTTTAGTGCTACTACTCATGTGTCACATGTTATGCAGGGATTCCTTTCAATCAGCCCATAAGAGGAACTGAAAAGTTCCTTTATATGAGGAGTAGAATGAAGGCACGAATAGAAGAAATTGGGATGTACAGATTGATCTTGGATACTAGGTGTCGCTTGATCTAGAAAAGTGTCTCTATGTTCCTAAATGTGCGAGGAATTTAGTTTCTATTGCAAAGTTAGATGACGTAGGGTTTAACTTTAAGATTGGAAATGGTTTATTTTCATTGTATAAAATATGTACTATTATGGATCTAGTACTTTAGTTGATAGTTTGTATCGTTTTAATCTTGATGTTGTTATGCTGAATCTCTGTTTTTTGTTGAGCATAGTATAGGTAACAAATGTAATGCACATAATGAACGTTCAGCTTTCTTATGGCATCAAAGGTTAGGTCATATATCCAAAGAAAGGATATTGAGGTTGGTGAAAGGTGAAATCTTACCTCAATTGGATTTTACTAACTGGGATATATGTGTTGATTGTATAAAAGGTAAGCAAACTAGACACATATAAAAGAATCCAGCCACAAGAACTAATGAACTTCTTGAATTGATACACACTGACATATGTGGTCCTTTTGACATTCCAACATGGGGTGGTGAAAAATATTTCATCACATTTATTGATGACTAGTCACGATATTGTTATTTATATCTACTGCATGAAAAGTCAATCAGTAGGCATCCTAGAGGTGTTTGTTAATGAAGTAGAAAGGGAGTTGGATAGAAAAGTGAAAGTAGTGAAGTCAGACAGGGGTGGTGAATATTATGGTAAATTCAATGAAAGTGAACAATATCCTGGTCTATTTGCAAAATTCCTTGAAAGTTGAGGCATATGTGCACAGTATACAATGCCTGGTATACTACAACAAAACGGTGTGGCTAAAAGGTGAAATACACTTATGGATATAGTTAGGAGTATATTGAGTTACAGCACTATACCTTTATCCTTATGGATACATGCTTTAAAAACTGCTACATATTTACCAAATAGGATTCCTACTAAGGCAATTCTTAAGACTCCTTATGAATTATGGATAGGTAGAAAAAGTTTAAGACACCTTCAGGTTTGGGGTTGCCCAGCAAAAATAAGGATACATAATCCATATGAGAAGAAGCTTGATGCAAGGACCATTAATGGTTACTTCATTGGCTATCATAAAAAGTCAAAAGGGTATAGGTTTTATTGTCATAACCACAACACAAGAATAGTTGAGTCTGGTAATGCTCAGTTCATTGAGAATAGTCAATTTAATGGGAGTGGGGAATCTCGAAAGGTGGATATTCAAGAATTTAGGAGGAAACCCTACACCTAAAGTTTCTACTCAGGTTGTTATTCCTCTTGTTGTATCACAATCACATAACATGCTGAAACAACAAGTTAATATTCCAAACACACAAAGTCAACACATTAGAGATGAGCTAAGCGACAATTTACAAGTCATAATTGAGCAAGTGTTGTCACAAGAAATGGCATTACAGAGGTCAACAAGACAGAAAAGACCAGCTATATGAATGACTATGTGGTTTACTACTTGAACATGAATTTGACTTAAGCATTGATAAAGATCTAGTCTCATTTAGGCAAGCCATGTAATGTAGTGATTCTAAAAGGTAGTTCAATGCTATGAAGGAAGAGATGAAATCAATGGATGTCCATAAAGTCTGGGAGCTAGTAGAGTTGCCTGAAGGATCAAAATGAGTTAGCTGTAAATGGGTTTTCAAGACTAAGGGTGATTCAAAAGGAAACATCGAAAGATATAAGGCAAGGTTTGTTGCCAAAGGTTATACTCAAAAGGATGTCATTGACTATGAAGAGACCTTCTCTCCAGTTTCCAAGAAGAACTCCTTAAGAATTATTATGGCTTTAGTGGCTCATTATGATCTAGAGCTTCACCAAATGGATGTAAAGACTACCTTTTTGAACAGTGACTTAGAAGAGGAAGTTTATATGGACCAACCTGAAGGTTTCACAACCACAGGACAGGAAAACGTGGTGTGTAAGTTAAAGAAGTCGATATATGGATTAAAACAAGCTTCGACAATGGTATATTAAGTTCAATAATACCATTACATCATATGATTTTGTAGAGAACACCGTTGATCGATGTATCTATATGAAGGTCAGTGGGAGGAAGTTTATTATATTAGTCTTATGTTGACGATATCCCTTTGCCTGCTAATGATATAGGTTTATTACATGATGTTAAGAAATTTCTCTCTAAAACTTTTAAAATGAAAGATATGGGTGAGGCATTCTATGTGATAGGAATAGAGATATTTCGCAATAGATCACAATGACTATTATGATTGCCTCAGAAAGGATATATCAATAAAGTATTAGAGAGATTTAGAATGGAAAATTGCTCACAGAAATTGTTCCAATTCAGAAAGGAGACAAGTTCAAAGAATTGCAATGTCCAAAGAATGATTTGGAACGAAAATCAATGGAATCTATTCCCTATGCATCACTAGTTGGAAGTTTGATGTATGCTCAAACATTTACTCGGCCAATATTAGTTTCTCTATAGGAATGTGAGGCTGATAGCAAAGCAATCCTAGTATAGACCATTGGAAAGCTGTAAAGAAAATACTTAGGTACTAACAAGGCCCAAGGATTACATGCTTACATATAGAAGTTAAATCATCTTGAAGTAGTAGGCTATTCGGATTTACATTATGCTGGATGTGTAGACTAGATGAAATCTACATTTGGTTACATGTTTCTATTAACTGGAGGAGCAGTTTTATGAAAAAGTGAGAAGCAGTTTGTCATTGCTACTTCCACTATGGAGGCTGAATTTGTGGCATGCTTTGAGGCACCATTCATGCATTGTGGTTGTGGAACTTTGTCTTAGGGCTTAGTACTGTTGACAGTATAGCTACGCCGTTAAGAATTTACTATGATAATTTTGTAGCTATTTTCTTCTCTAAAAATGATAGGTATTCTAAGGGTGCGAAACACATGGATTTGAAACACTTATCAGTTAAAGAAGAAGTTCAAAACCAAAGAGTGTCAATTGAGCATATTGGTACTGAACTGATGATAATGGATCCGTTAACTAAAGGATTGTCAAAGACATTTACTAGACATGTTGACAGATGGGCATTATAAGCAGGTCCTCATTGATTTGATACTTAGTTGTTTTACTCATGTTGTTATGAAACTTGTGAATTCAATTAAAGTTATGGTTTTGCTTGCTTGTTTGTTATCTACATCAAGTTGTATATAGTATTGCTTATAAGATAACTATTAGCATATTTGGAAATAACAAATTTAAAGATTATAATGTTCCTGATTTAAGTTGTTATGAGCTAAATTGATCTTGTGATACATGAAAGGAATCATGTCGTTAAATGATATGTCACCACCATGATCGATCATTTTAATTCAATTGAGAATTATGACTTGATGAATTCTGAAACTGGTGCACACTTATTTTGTTATTGAATCATCAAGCTATAACATGGGCCAAGTAGGAGATTGTTAAACTATATTAACATTTTAGTGGCCCATGTAACTTACTGTATGACTCTAATATAATAGGTCTAATATGATGGTCATTGGACAAAAAGGTAATTTTAGAGTCAAAGGGTTTAAAATCCCTCCCTTCTCCCTAAGTTTTTTTTTTTTTTTTTTTTTTTTTTTAAGGAGGAAGTTACAAAAGAAACCCATCGTATTTTCTTTTCTCTAACATTCCAATTTCTTCACCATCAAAGAAACAATGAAGGAAAAGGGTAGAGAGGGAGAAAATCAATCAAGAGACATCAATTTAGATTTTCTTCTTCTTCTTCTTTTTGTGTGAGTAGATCAAACCCTATGGATAATGGTATGCATTCAAAACCATTTTGATTACAGCTATCACATTTAAAGATCCTGATTTGGAAATTAGATTTACATGAAGTTTGTTTTGTAAAATCTAAGAATGTCTTTCATCTCCCTTTTCTTGAGTAAGTGACCAACTAGAGTAATAAATAAATAAATAGATAGATAAGATAAAAAATAAAGGTATAACTCTATGATCTTTATAATGAATTGGAGCTATTAGTCATGTTTGTTATTACATGTAATCTAAATTAGCCCTTCATTGAGATAACAGAATCACGAACTACATTATCTTTTCAAACTTTATATCTGAATAACTAGAGGTTCGGGAAACAAGGGGAAGAGAAGATGTGTAAATATAAGATCTACATGTTGAATGAAAACAGAGCAACAGAAAAACAGGGCAAGCTGGTCATTAACAGAAAAAACAGATAAATTGGTCTATATCGATATCGTCATATTACGAGACTTTCAAAGTAGAAGATCGCATCCTATCAACGGAAAACCAAAAAAAAAAAAAGGAAAAATTGAAGAAAGAGACTGTAGTTACTGAAACCAATATGGCGAAAGAAAATCTACATTAACCTTGTTATATGATCCTTAACATTTTTGAAGCTCTATTAATTTTGGGGAAAATATTTTTTGAAAAATAGTTTTTTTTTCTATTTTTATTTGTTTGTTAAGCTGAAAATATTGGAAAATGTTCACTTTATAATAATAACTTAACATTTTTCAGAGTTGTCTTTTTTGAAAGGAGAGAGGTCGTTTTCTTTGTTATTCTCCACAATAAACAATACAGTATTTACACACTATAACATATTTTAATATAAAATTTATTTACAATATCGGATAAGTGTTTTGGGATAATGTTGCAATTAGAAATTGAAATTTACTTAAGTATTCAACTAACTATTGAAATTACTGATTGCACTCCATTACACTTTTGATGGACACCGTTATGTTAACTTCATCAAAAACCGGGTGCCCAATTAGCAATTTTTTTTTAACCAATTATAAATCACCTTATTGAAAAGTTTAATATAATTTGATGTTAAGGATCAAGTGATTCTGATTTATGCAGGCAATCTTTCTACTGTTGTCCGTGACATGTGCTTTGGTATGCAATTGTTCTCAACTCCATTAGGTTGCAATTTTGCTTTCTATTTGAGAAGAGGGAAAAAAAACCATAAAATAATTTTAGTTGGGATCCGTTTGATGTTTTCAAAGCTTCAAAAATTGACATAAGTTTAACTTGGACTTCAAGTTAGATCTAGTATGGAGTTAGCAGTTGAAGTTCATTTATATCTGTAATTACACACAAATTGAATTATGCGTTCATCCGGATCGATTCACTTCTATCATTGACAGAATATATATCACCTCGAATACAATCTGAACTTGGAAAAGGACATCATTGTGATAAGATAAAGGTAGATCTCTTACTTTCAATAGTAAGTACAGCAGCACCCTAAAGACAAAAGCCATATTCCTTTGAACCGGGCAAAGACATATGACTACACGCGCAAGGGGGGGTGTGGCAAATCGAAGAATTTACACTAGCTTAGTCTAGGTTTTGTGCGCGCGAGCCCATGCCTGTTCACCAACTCTTTACAAGCCCACTAAGAGAAGGAGATTTATAAACAAGGACAATGAGTAAAATCTAAGGAATGTGGGACTTGTTCCTTTTGAAATATATAATACACAACAGAGATTAGGATTATTCTCCTCTAATAATACGCTTTCATCGACTTAGGTGCATTTGATTTATGGGTTTGATCTCAATTTGATATCTATTTTATATTTATTTTAATTAAGTTATTTATTAAATATAGATATAAATAAAAAATAACATCTTTATACATAAACAAGCAATATAGATCATATACAAATAAGATACGTATAAAATATAAACCATTCAAACAAAGCTTTATATTGTCGCTGTAAAAAAAACATTGAAAGTATAGCCGAAAGCATTAAAAATACTAATGGAAACCTCGGCTCTCCGGCATCATCGCTGTTATCCTAGTTATCAACTAATAAAAGAAAACACTTCGTTTCATGTGCGGTTTTTATTTTTAATTTTTTTTTACCACGCAATCTTTTGCTACGTACTTCACCTTTCATTTTTTAAATTGAGTGTTTAGATTGTAAATCATTAAAAATGTGCTTTTAGATACTAATTTTTTTTTTTTTAATCTTATTCTGGATAAAAGGAATAGGAAAAAAATACCAAAATAAATGAAGAGCACAACAGTTACTTGAAGTGCTTATGCACTACTAATAAAAATTTAGGAATCTGGATGTTAAATCCCAAAAAAGAAGTTGAACACCTTATAGAATAATTTACATGTGATATGTTATTAATATGAGAAGCAAATGCTGTTTCCTAAAAGCTTACGTAGTATTATTATTATTGTTATTATTATTTACCAGATTTATATCGCATATATCAACATATAATGAAGAGAGAAGAAAGAATTTTTGCATAATCAACTTCCTTCTGTTGATTTATTTTAATTATTGTCACTTCTCATTGCCAACCATTATTATGAACAAATAAGAAGAAAAATAAAAATAACCTGATGAAATAATAATAATAATAATAAGAGAATAATGGTAGGTAAATTGCTTATATTTCTATTTTTAGCAATTTAGTATCTTATCTTTAAATTTTAGCAAATTAATGTGTGTACTTTTAAAATATGTGTAATTTAGTATCTCTATGTAATAATATTTTATTGATGTTTATTTTAATGACGGTATAATAGCAGGAGAAGTGTCAGCACTTTCATTTTTGGTAATTTCTTGGCAATTTAGATCTGTATCGTTAGATTTTCACAATTATTTGCTATGTTTCTGCTATTTTACTATTATCAAAATAAATATCATCTAAATATCATTTAATAGGGACATTAAATTACATATACTTTAAAAGTATAAGCACTAATTTCCCAAAATCTAAACATAAGATATTAAATACAGTCACTTAGCATGTCTCTATCCTAAAAAGAAAAGGATATTGTCACAAACTATACCCTTTTTTTTTTATCATTACAATTGGGAAAAGGAGAATTAAACCCGAGACCTCTTATATGAGAGATCAAGGAGATACCACTAAACCACAAAGTCATTGGCAACTATACCTAAATTTTGGCAAAATATGCAATTTTAAAACTTAAGTGCTTATTTACATATTTTGTCAAAATCCAAGTATCATTCAGGTCATTAAAAAAAGAAAAAAACAAAGAAAAGCTCATTATAAGTAAAATATTATATTCGTAATTACCAACTACATCGATATCTTTAAGCACAGATATTATTCGATCGTAACATGTTCCCTCGCTGTGATTTTATTTCAATCAAAATACAATATTAGTCTTTCCCTTGTACTAAAGGGTCTGTTTGTTTGGCTTTCTTTGACAGATACAGACATTTTTTTAAAACTTTTTTCTAATAAATTATATATCAAGATATAGATATAGATAATAAAAAGTTGGCAGTTTTCATCAAAAGATCAAATAGATCAAATATAAATAAAATATATATGCAAATGGAACATATTTACACATATCATTTTGAAAAAGATTCAGATACAGATGAAAAACAGACAATCCAAAATTAACGGATGTCGTGTGAGAATACATGACCAAGACTAGTTTAGAGGCACAATTACCTCTTTGCCCACCGTTTTAGCACAAAATTGTAAGATCCAATATATTACAAGCATTGACCAAAAAGAAAACGAAAGAAAAAGTAAGAAAAAAGGAAAGAAAGGAACATACGAAAAGCAAACATATGGAGCAACATTGGTTTGCACATCATAGTTAATGCATCACTTCAGGTCGATTGAGGGACATATAAAATGCATATGTCTGGGGAAAGTCACGAAGAAGACTAAATGCATAACCACTTAATAAGTGACTAAGCATCAGTTACATTAATTCAGTTTTGTTTTTAAACATTTGTACTTAACATCAACAATCAAAAAAGGATGATTTTTATTGTATGCTTTTTCATATAATTATATATACTATATTATATTACATACTAAACAAACTATTGCTTGTCTTGCCTTGAAATAAGAGTCCGAGTACTCTGTCATCATAATATATACAGTAATTATATAAAAATTTGTCTTAAAAATGTGCAAAATCTCTAGAAAAGGAAAAAAAATTGCTTGCAAAATATACCTTTTATTATAAATCTAAAAATAACGTCTAAAAGGTCTGCTTCAAATTATAGAAATCATATAATTGTCCCAAAAATACAAATTGAAAATGATAGCAGTGAAGTTTATCAAGTAAAATTTTCCTTTGATGAAGATCAATCTTCTCACAAGTTGGATTATACCAACAATCGGATTTCTTCAAAGTAGATGTACGCAAACATGACTTATTTCCACGTCAGCTTGTAGATGGTGAATTGCATTTCATAAGCCAAAAACTGCACATAGGAAATAGAACACCCATAGATGGATCTCCTATACTGCAATTTAAGAATGAGAGGAATCAGCTATCACTTTTCAAAAAGCCAATTTCTTTATCCAAGCAATTTATGCAAGAATGGGGTCCATGGGTAGATTACATTGTTAGGAATATGAAGACATTCTACAATAGGTTAGGGTACATATATGACAATATGGATTACTTCCAAATTAGGCCGCATTCATACTATTGACACAGAAATGTGGCGAACTATCATTTGTGTTGGAATACTCAAAGATAGAATTTCATCACCTCTTGGGTTGAAGTTACTCCTACTTTAGAAGATGTGTGTATACTTTTAGGCTTACATGACGTAGGATTAACAGTCATTACCACTATTGAGACTTCTAAGGAAAATGATAGCTTGATTGGAGGCTCATATGGAAGCTACTATACATAGTCACTGATAGCTTACATTTTCTTTATAGCCGAATTTTTTTTTCCCAAATAGAAGAAGGGTGTGAAAGTATCAAGGGGCTTGATTACAATAGCAAGTAAGTGTTCTCGTATCACTTTATCATTTCACACAATCCTCTTTATGATCTTGACTTAACTTATTCACATTGTTCTATTATTCTAGGGAAGAGTTGATAGCCTTTCTCTCTCTTTGACTTTCCTTATTCATATTTTCAAAGGATCTGAAATAGCATCAATCCCCTTTTCTTTCATCTAGCAATTCGCATCTCTCATTGGATGTGTTTTGCACTTAGTTCTCTATTGAGGTCTTTATATAGACGATTAGATCTTCATCATTAAAGTTCAGTACAATCTAAATGACGGTATGTGGTGGTAGGTTACACAGACATGATATTTTTGCAATTTTTTGTTAAACATTACAAATACTACGATCCTCCACTAGATAAACTTGATGCTGTTGAACCACGAGCTTGGGCTTGGGTGAATAGGAAATCCTTACTGTCATTGTTTGATATTATCAACAATATTTAAGAATTCAACTGTCGACTTTATAAAAAAATTGAATGATATATTATGTTCTTCTCCTAGTCATTTCTTCCTTTTGTGTACTACAAGTAAAAATGTAATAGCTTATATGTATATCATGCGTAAAAGTGATTTCATTTGCTTTGCTGTGGAATGTGTCACTCCATCATAGTTCATCAATCATATGAGTTTGGAAAAAAAAAATAGAAAGGAAGAAAAGTAAAAGGAAAGAATTAGAGAGGAAATATAGTAAGGAGAAAAAATATAAGTTTTTTTTCCATTTGGATATGGAAAAATTAATAGTGAAGGAAAAAAGTAATACAATTTTCCATTTTATTAAAAATGACAAAATTCTATAACTTTAGGATGTTAATTATGAGGGCAGTCTAGTAATTTTGTAATAACTCCTTTCATTTCTCTCCAAATTTGGAGAAAATGGTCTCCAATTTCCTTCAAAATCATTCCTTTATCTTTCCTTTTATTTCCAAACAAAAGAAATCATATTGAAATTCACACATTTTAATCTCATCTATATACCTTCTCTTAATCCAAACATAAAAGCTTGATGTTTACCCGTATTGTCTTAATGGAAAATATGATACCTCAGTAGACAATTCCAAATATACTAGTAAACTTCAAATATCTAAGTATGATAATTTTTTCTCACTACCTCTAACTTCAACTTCTCGTTAGTATTTTCGCAAACTTCAAAACTATATTTCACTCTAAGATTATGTGGATAGAAACCATCATTTGATTTTTTCCCCCTCTTAAAAAGGATAAACGAAAGGCCCAACAAATAACCTATGAAAATCAACAGTGTATATAAATGGTGCCATCATAATTAAATATCTTACAATACTGATCCATTAAAACAAATACTAGATTATAGATTTTTCCCCATTTTACATGAGACATATAAGTCTCTAGAAAGACTAAATGCACAATGACCCAATCAATAATGAGTGCCAATTACTTCAATTCAAGCTTTTGTCCTAAATTTTCACATTTAAACACATTAATTTTTATGTGTATTCTCAAGTCAAACTACTTCTTGATTTTTGTATTCCTCTTTGCCATTTTACTACTTCTCTATTTTCAAACCATGACAGCTTTTGATAATGGGTTCACAACTGGTCTACTGCACATATCCCAACTATTTGCATACTTATAAGAGCATCTTTATTCCTTAATTGCTTAAAAAGTTGCTTAAAGTATCATGTCATTATCTAAAACAACTTACCTAATTCAGTAACTCTCTACTTTATCCCCATTAATTTAAGAAAGTTATGTATCTATTTTATTGAAATTTTTGTGGAACCCATTTTATTTTATTACATTAAAACAATGTCTATATTTTCTTTTATAAAGATTAAATAAGTATGAACGGACCAATAGGAGGAGAAGTAAGAGGACTGCTTACCATAATAACTTTGGTTGCTAAGCAACCTACTTTATTTCATAAACAACTACCACATGGAGTTTTCACCAAGTACTCTGGATAAAGATGCTCTAATAAAAAATTAATTGGGCTCAGCCAATTTAGTGTAATATAATTTTTAAAATATCTATGATACCAATATAATATATATATATATATATGTCAAGAGGAGTGTAAAAGTTGTTTATATACCTTAACACTATGTTTGGTATATGGAATTAGGAATAAATGATTAGGGGAGAGAAGAAATAGAAGAGATTAAATTTTATTTCCTTATTTTTTTTTAAAGGGAAAGATGAAGGGAAGGAAAATAGATGTATTATTTTCTCTAAATCCCACCATTTTTGTCCCCACTTAAATGGAGAGAATAAGGAGGGAAATGGAAATTTTTTTTCAAATTAGTCTTGTACCTTCTTTTTCAAATACTTATTATCTTTTAGGGATAAATAAGTAATTTATTCTAATATCCTATTTTGTTTTTCATAATAATAAGAGTTCATCAATTTTCCTCTCTATCATTTTTCTCCAATAATTCATTCTCTCTGCTTTTTTTTTTTTTTTTTACTTTAGTTCCATAATTTTTCATTTCTAATTTATTCCATCATCAGCCTAAGAGATGGCTAAATGTAGATTATTAGATAAGGTAACAGGGCAGTTAACATCTATCATCTATAGCATACCCATATAGCATCTCCTCACATGTGGGCTTCCATCTTATGGTTTAAGAGTAAGGCTTTAAAAAAATTAAAAAATATATATCTCTCTTAACAAAGACTAAGTGCAAACTTAAATAACAAAGCAAAGAGGCTTTGTTCCATTTTAATTTTCTAAACTTATCACACATATTAATCGCTCCATCTTCGAAAGGCACACCAATCCTTTAGTAATTCCCAAAACCTTGACCAATTAGTTTATTGAAAATATTCATCACACCATCAATTCTAACACCAAAATTATGATTAATGAAGCTATTTGAAACACCTTAATTTTTAATTCTAATTTCCCTCAAATTAATCAGATCCAATTGATTCAACTTGGCCTCTCCCATTTTATACTCAACTTTCAAAAACTTCTTATTATTACATGGCCCTTTAGTTTAATTTCATGCAGTGGTTGTGTTAGAAATCTCCACGTTCCGGGTCAAATTCTGATCGAGACCTAACCTGCCGGGTTCAGGTCCAAAAAATATGGATCCGGAACCGTCCCGTGGGGGTGGCAAGGCAAGTAGGACCCGTGGGCTTGCCGATTCAAGGGGTAGGTCTTACGGGTGCAACACACATATTTAAAAAAAAAATTCTACAAGACAAAAATTTTTCATTCTCTTTTTTTAACCAATAATCGGAAGGACCCGCCTTGTGGACCTGCTGAGTCCTCAAGATGGACCCAAATTGGACCTGCTGTGGCCGATTCTTCTCAGGTCTCAGTTCGGACCCAATCCGAGGAGATGTCTAGGTCGTGTGATAAAGACTCTACGAAGACTTAGCGATATTCTCCAAGCCACCAAATGCTTTAGAAAAGAGCTCCATGATCTAGATCAGCCAGGAACCCATCTATATAATTGTACTTCTCATTATAGTATCTCGAATTAAATAGTGCACGATTACACCAGCCGACCTTAATCTTTTACTTGCTTTATTATGACTACGGACTTTCAAGTCATTTATGTTTAAGGATGCAAGCAAGTAAAGTCTTATAGGGTATCCAAGCTAGTCGGATGACTTATTTGGGTTTTTGCATATAGAGTTAGGGGAACTTTTAAAACCCTATAAAGTTTAGTTTATGTTTAAGTAAACTTTAATTAAGAAAAAAAGAGCACTAGTTATTTTTATTAGATAATTCTTTTTTTTAATTATTATGATTTTTTAAATGAAAAATATAATAATATATAGTAAACAAATATCTGAAAAAAAACCCCCAAAATTTCTACTCCATTCATAATTTTCAAGTTTGGATAGGAATTTAGCTTTAAATATGCAATCCGTGGAGCTATAATATTTAGTTTTCAAACTGACAAAATAGCTTCACCCAATCAATTCTTAAAACCTTTTTCTTTTTTTAAATTCTTTTATTTTGATCAGTAGCGACTTTTAAATTATCTATTTAAAAATTGTTGAGGAAAAAGAAAAAAACATTTAATTTCTGGTTGAGTGGTCAATATCAAATTAATGGGTCTAATATGAATCAAAATCATGGAAAATAATTTTCAGACTCGATAATAATTTGGTAAACATAAAAGTTAATTCAAGTCTGAGAATTACACAAATGGACCAAGAATGCTAGCCATGGAGCAGTTGCAGCAAAATCTAAAGTCGCAGGCCACGCCACCATGTGAAATAGTTGAAGCCATGTTTCTGTTGAGTTGCTCAAAAATTCATCGGCCCGCATCACATCTAATAGCCCATTTCATTGGTACTTGTCAAAGCAAATTGCAAGCCGCGGTCCAATCAAACAGTAGCCAATCACTTACTCACGACATGGACATATGCACATTAGATTTCAAGGAAATAGAACCCTCGACTGTCTAATAAAAGCTCAAATAATTAATCTTTAGGTACTGAAACTTTACCCCTTCTCATAATTAATTACTCAAAATTTAGAAATGCTAATTTGAAACTTGAACTTTGACCATCTGTACAATAACAACTTAAATTTGCCATTATTTACCATTGATTACCTAAATGAAGTTAATGTAAATAGTATAAATGACCTTAGAACATTTCTAAGTTGGTAAATTGACACTTAAATTTTCAGATGATTAATATAAAAAAGGGCAAAATATGAATGCCAAATGAAGTATCATTGATTTATAATAAGCTAAATTAAGAAACTGATATAATACAACATGACAGTATGGGTTAACTTGAATTTATTAAATAATAATAATAATTGGATAACAAAAGTTAATTAAATAAATAAGAAACTATGGGATATAATTTTAACTTAAATTGGTCATAATAATACAATCAAGTTGTTTAACATAATAATTGAATTAATTTGAGATTATAGATCAACGATAGTTTAAATTTCAACGTTATCTTATCGAACCATCTAAATTATCATAAATATCCAAATGAGACCTATTTATGAAGTTCAATACCTAAATTCTTATGATCCAATTGAAGAAGCCAAAATTCAATAATTTGATTTCTATAATTTCTAAGATCTTATAATAAAGCTCAGTTACCTAAAGGTACCATTTGATTACATAATTTTTCATGGTACTAGACTAAATAAAGCCATTATTGTTAGAAATTCTTAGATTTTACAAAAAAAAAAAAAAAAATCTTCATGTAAAACTAATTTCCAAATTAGGATCTTCTAAACATGATAGAAACAATCAAAATTATAATGGTTTTGATACATAACGTTGTCCATGATTTTGAATTCCAATCAAGAGAAGAAAATCTGTTTCAATTTTGTCTTGGTGATTTTCTCTCCTACCTTTCTCTTTTCTGTTTCTCTTTTGATAGTTGAGAATGAAAAATTATTCTATAATGAAAAGTCACGATACTTTTCTTTTAACTGTCATATATAAATAAAGAGAGTGGAGAGATTTGAAACCCTATGACTCAAAATTACCATTATGCTAAATGACCAACATATTAAACCTTTCATATTAGAGTCATACCATAAGTCACATAGGCCATTAATGTTAAAATAATTTAACAATCTCCCACTTGGCCCATGTTACGACATGATGAATCAATAACCAATAAGAGTGCACCATATCTAGAGTTCATCAAATCAGAATTCTCAATTGAATTAAAATGGTTGGATCATGGCGGTCACACATCTTTTAATGACATGATTCCTTCAATTTATCACATGATCATTATAATTCATAATAACTTAACCAAGGAACATTAAAACTTTAAATTGTCATTTCCAAATATGCTACTAGTTATCTCATAAACAATAACTGTATACAACCTGATGTAGATAACAAAAGAGTAAGCAAAACCATAACTTTAACTGAATTCATAAGTATCATAATAATATGAGCAGTACAACCATATGTATATATATTTATACATAACCATCAAATCTATGAGAACCTATCTAAAATGCCCATCTGTTCAACATGTCCAGTAAACGTTTTCGGTGGCAAACCTTTAGTTAATGGTCCACTATATCAGTTCAGTACTAATATGCTCAATTGACACTCTTTGGTTTTGCACTTCTTCCTTAACAGATAAGTATTTCAAATCCATGTGTTTCGCACCCTTTGAATACGTATCATTCTTAGAGAAGAAAACAGCTTATCTATACTGTCGACTAAATCAAGCCTTAAGATAAAATTTGCAACCACAATGCATGAATAGTGGCCACAAAGCATGCCACAAATTCAGCCTCTATAGTGGAAGTAGCAATGACAGACTGCTTTCCACTCTTCCATGAAACTGCTCCTCCAGCCAACAGAAACATGTAACCAAATGTAGATTTCCTCGAGTCTACACGTCTAGCATAATCTGAATCCGAATAGCCCACTACTTCAAGATGACTTGACCTTTTATAAGTAAGCATATAATCCTTGGTGCCTTGTAAGTACCTAAGTACTTTCTTTGCAGCTTTCCAATGATCTATTCCAGGATTACTTTGATATCGGCCTAACATTCTTACAGTAAAACTAATATCTGGTTGAGTGCATGTTTGAGCATACATCAAGCTTCCAACTAGTGATGCATAGGGAATGGATTCCATTGATTTTCGTTCCAAATCATTCTTTGGACATTGCAATTCACTGAACTTGTTCCCTTTCTGAATTGGAACTATTCCTACGGAGCAATTTTCCATTCTAAATCTCTCTAATACTTTATTGATATAGCTTTTCTGAGACAATCCTAACAATCCTTGTGATCTATTGCGAAATATCTCTATTCCTATCACATAGGATGCCTTGCCCATATCTTTCATTTCAAAAGTTTCAGAGAGAAATTTCTTTACATCATGTAACAAACCCATGTCATTAGTAGCCAAAAGGATATCATCGACATATAAGACCAATATAAAAACTTGCTCCCACTGACCTTCATATAGATACACCGATCAACGGTGTTCTCTACAAAACCGTATGATGTAATGGTATTATTGAACTTAATATACCATTGTCGGAAGCTTGTTTTAATCCATATATCGACTTCTTTAACTTACACACCAAATTTTCTTGTCCTGTGGTTATGAAACCTTCAGGTTGGTCCATATAAACTTCCTCTTCTAAGTCACCATTCAAAAAGGGTTTTTACATCCATTTGGTGAAGCTCTAAATCATAATGAGCCACCAAAGCCATAATAATTCTTAAGGAGTCCTTCTTAGAAACTGGAGAGAAGGTCTCTTTATAGTCAATGCCATCTTTCTGAGTGTAACCTTTAGCAACAAGTCTGGCCTTGTATCTTTCGATGTTGCCGTTTGAGTCTCGCTTAGTCTTAAAGACCCATTTACAGCCAACTCGTTTTGATCCTTCAGGCAACTCTACTAGCTCCCAGACTTTATTTACATCCATTGATTTCATCTCTTCCTTCATGGCATTGAACCACTTTTCAGAATCACTACATTCCATGGCTTGTCTAAATGAGACTGGATCTTTATCAATGCTTAAGTCAGATTCGTGTTCAAGTGAGTAAACCACATAGTCATTCGATATAGCTGGTCTTTTCTGTCTCATAGACCTCGTAATGCCATTTCTTGTGGTGTCCCTTGCTCATTTGTGACTTGCACATTGTTGCTTGGTTCACCTCTAATATGTTCACTTTGTGTGTTTTGAACATCAACTTGTCGTTTCAGCTTGTTGCTTGACTGTGATGCAACAAAAGGAACAACAACCTGAGTAGAAACACTGGGTGTAGGGGTCTCTTCTTGAAATTCTCTAATATCACCTTTCGTGATTCCCCACTCACTAAATTGACCATTTTCAATGAACCGAGCAATACCAGACTCAACTATTCTTGTACTGTGGTTAGGACAATAAAATCTGTACCCTTTTGATTTTTCAGGATAGCCAATGAAGTAACCACTAATGGTTCTTGCATCAAGCTTTCTTTCATGTGGATTATATATCCTTATTTCGCTGGACAGCCCCAAACATGAAGGTGCCTTAAACTGGGTTTCCTACCTGTCCATAATTCATAAGGAGTCTTAGAGACTGCCTTACTAGAACCCTGTTCAGCAGATATGCAGCAGTTTTTAATGCATGCATCCATAAGGATAAAGGTACAGTGCTGTAACTTAACATACTCCTAACCATATCCATAAGTGTACGATTCGCCTTTCAGCCACACCATTTTGTTGTGGTGTACCAGGCATTGTATACTGTGCACATATGCCTCGACTTTCAAGGAATTTTGCAAATGGACCAGGACATTGTCCACTTTCATTGAATTTACCATAATATTCACCACCTCTGTCTGATCTCACTACTTTCACCTTTCTATCTAACTGCCTTTCAACTTCATTAACAAACACCTCTAGGATGTCAACTGATTGTGACTTTTCATGCAGTAGATATAAGTAACAATATCGTGAGTAGTCATCAATAAATGTGATGAAATACTTTTCACCACCCCATGTTGGAATGTCAAAAGGACCACAAATATCAGTGTGTATCAATTCAAGGAGTTCATTACTTCTTGTGGCTGGATTCTTTGATATATGTCTAGTTTGCTTACCTTTTATGCAATCAACACATATATCCCAGTCAGTAAAATCCAATTGAGGCAAGATTTCACCTTTCACCAACCTCATTACCCTTTCTTTGGATATATGACCTAATCTTTGATGCCATAAGAAAGCAGAACAATCATTGTGTGCATTACGTTTGTTACCTATACTATGCTCAACAAGAAACAGAGATTCATCATACATAACATCAAGATTAAAATGATATAAATTATCAACTAAAGTACCGAATCCATAATAGTACAAATGTCTATACAATGAAAATACACCGTTTCCAATCTTAAAGTTAAAACCTACTTCATCCAACTTTTCAATAGAAACTAAATTTCTAGCACATTCAGGAACATAGAGACACTTTTCTAGATCCAGGCAACACCTAGTATCCAAAATCAATCTGTACGTCCCAATTCCTTCTATTTTGCCTTCATTCTGTTTCCCATATAAAGAAACTGTTCAGTTCCTCTTATGAGCTGGATTGAAAGGAATCCCTGCATAATATGTGTCACATGAATAGTAACCCCAGAGTCTAACCACCAAGTATTATTAGGCACTTCAATTACATTTGATTCAAAACATACTGATATACAGTACATACCTTTCTTTTCGAACCAAGCCTTTCTTTTTAGACAATCTTTCTTGAAGTGACCCGTTTTCTTGCAGAAAAAACACTTCTGATCCTTATGGATTTGACCTCCACCAACTTTCATAGAGGCTTTGTCCTTCTTCTTACCCTTCTTGCCTGGTTTAGACTTACTGCTACCAGCATCATTATGAACAGTGAGATGAACAGAGTGATCCTTCATCTTCTTTAATCTCCCTTCTTCCTGAACCAACATGGCCTTTATTTCCTGAAGGTTCCATTTTTCCTTAATGGTGTTGTAATTCACCTGGAACTGACCAAACTCAGGAGGAAGCGAATTGATGATGAATTGAACCAAAAAAGATTCACTCACATCCATACCCATTAACTTCAGTTTTGCTGCTAGATTAGCCATGCATGTCACATGATCATGAATGGGCTGTGACCAATCAAATTTCTTGGTCGTTAGCTCACTCATTAGGCTCCCTACAATAGATTTGTCAGCTATATCTGATTGAGAGTATTCCTTAATTCTCATTATAAATTCCCTTGCATTTTCGTCTTAGGCATCGATGGCTTGACATTTTCAGCTATCGTCATTCGCATCAAGTTCAAACTCAGCCTATTAGACCGTTCCCAAGTCTCATAAAGAGACTTGTCTGACTCAGTACTAGTCTCAGTAATGGCTGCAGGCTTTTCATCAGAAATAATTGCTAGGTCCAAATCCAAAATGCCCAGTTGAAATTGGATCTGTTCTGACCATTCCGCATAGTTTAGCCCATTGAACTTGATCATTCCATTGCCCAAAGCGAACAAATTACTAGAAGCTGTAAATGTAATCCAAATATACATATTAATGCTTTGAGTAAACTTAAATGGATTCAAACAAATGATAAACTTTAACTATGTATTTAAGGTCACCTTTGGGTGATACCTTAATGCATAACTTTAATCAATAATGATGCTTAGATAAATATACTTTGATAGATCAATAAATCGTACTTAAGTCAATATGTATGTTATCTTTGGATATACCCATATTCACCCAGTATATCAATGAATCTCTTTTAGTATCATTAATTATAAGCAATGATCCATCTTTGGATGATCTCTAGCCTTATGATTAATGATTACAATTGTTCATTTCAAACTTTTATATCATTTTATTAGCATCTAAAGAAGATGAACAATTGAAATTCACAATTAAATATTTAAATCCTTCCAAGCTAGGCCACATTGGTGACTAACAAGTTTTTGACATTTCATTTACACTAACATAATCTCAACAAACATCAAACTTTTCAATCATTAAGATCATTCAAATTAACAAATAGCAATAAACTATCGTTAATACAGAAAATATAAAAAATGTAGCACATATATATTTGCAGATATTTGTTTTTATTTTCCATGTTTGTGAAGCATACACAGACCAAACTATGTTTGGAAATAGGAACACATAATTCAACGTTTCGTTAAATGTTCGTGCTCGTACACTTTCAATTTCGGTCAAATCCAATTCCAGGATTCAAAATCACGTCATGTTAAATCCCGTTGTCTATATTTCATTTTTGGAAATCAGGAATATTTCATGGAACATTTATATTACGGAAACATATGTTCCTTCATTCATGTTTTATGAAATATTATTGTTTTCCGAAATGGAAAACATGAACATTAAATGATATCCTGGTAAATTCCGAAACGGAAAACATGAAAAGCAATAATTCGTTAATGCAAATGTAGGAACATTTCGGAAAATTAAATTGAATAGGTTTTCCATACCTGCTCTGATACCAATTGTTAGAAATTCTTAGATTTTAAAAAAACAAATCTTCATGTAAAACTAATTTCCAAATTAGGATCTTCTAAACATGATAGAAATAATCAAAATTATATTGGTTTTGATACATACCGTTGTCCATGATTTTGAATTCCAATCAAGAGAAGAAAATCTATTTCGATTTTGTCTTCGTGATTTTCTCCCACTCTACCTTTCTCTTTTCTGTTTCTCTTTTGATGGTGGAGAATGAAAAATTATTCTGTAATGAAAAGTCACGATACTTTTCTTTTAACTGTCATATATAAATAAGGAGAGTAGAGGGATTTGAAACCCTATGACTCAAAATTACCATTATGCCTAAATGACCATCATATTAAACCTTTCATATTAGAGTCATACCATAAGTCACATGGCCATTAATGTTAAAATAATTTAACAATTATACCATATTTGGTTTGCAAAATATAATATGGGACTGGATAAAACTTTCTCCATGGGATTGGACAAAACATCAAATTTTCATTCATCATATTTCATTGTACAAAAATATTAGAATTTGACAAAAATAAAATCTCTTAATAAAACTTCTGTTCAATATTTGTCATGTATTATGTGTACCAACCGTGGTACAAGAGAATTGTATTGTCCATTACTTCTTGTACTGTACTATCCAGTTTTCCTTATCATCTCTAATTCTTACAACCAAACGCTACCAAAGTCTACACTTTTCTCTTATTTGCACATGAAAGGGTAAAGTTGGAATCATTGAAAATTGTTGGTTGTTTGACCAACGGAAAGCATGGGAGAAAGAAAGACATGGGAATTTTGGGTGTAAAAGTGACTTTCTAAAGGAATATATGTCTTCAATCTCTCAAACAAATACTTAAATGTACTACATTACATACACCCATTATACACGCTAAAAATCTTCATTTGTCACTCATTTCCATCATCAAAGTTCTCTCTCTTCCTAATAGAAAATGCTTCCACTCCTACTACCCCACTTACTCTCAAATTCCAATAAAAAACTCAGCAATCATGCTTCAATCTCTCCAATTCAATTTAATTCTAACTCATATTATGTTCTTATCTGATCTTTAATCTTAACATTGATTCTTATAAGAACAACTCAAGAGATCAAGCTAAACTAAAGATCATGAACTTAGTGAAAATAGTAGTTGCAGATTTAGAGTTTGAAGTTTCTATAACTAAATTGAGGATGAGTAGTTGGATTTCTTGATAAAGTTATTATGAATCCTTACTTTAGTAAGTAGATCTAAATTGTTAAAGCTTAATATGTGTTGTATTAAATGTTTACACTTGATTTATATGTTGATTGATAAATTAATCATAGACCTAAGCTTTGATTTGAAATTGATGATTATACACATAGATATATACTAGATGTCGAAACATATATATATATATATATGTATGTTAGTGAATATGCAATTTTCATTTGATGATTAAAGTATAAATCATGTTGTTAACTGTCTAATACAGCTCAAAGGCGTCCTAAGTCTAATCTAACCCATTAGTTTCATGGGCCGACCCATCAAACTTAGGCCTAGCCAATGTCGACAAAGCCCATGGCCTCATTAAGATGCCAGTCACATTGGTTGAGTTACCAATTGACTACCATTACATCTAGATGGCAACTAACCCAGTGTCACTCGACATGATCTCTCTACTTAGGCTCGGAACTTGTGAACATAGATGAGTGGGCTCGCCCCACGATCACCATAACTGTCGCCAATCAGCCACTCACCCATGATCCCATGACACACTCAACTTCCAGAGATCGATCCACTATAAATATCTCCTCCCACTCCACAGAAGGGTATTCTTATCTAGATTCTCTCATGCTTATCATTTATCCCCGCATCAACATGCTTGCTAATTTAAGTATTAAAGTGACCACGTCAGACCTAGTCTTAATGCTCTACTAACCATGTTTAGTTTTGCAGGCCTACCATGCACATGACTCTAGTCTAATGATTCCTCTCTAGTCTTTATTGGAACTAACAACACATGTTAAAATTGATGAAATAATTTTTTATTTGAAATTGATATTGATTATATATATGCACACACATAAATATTGCAATCTAGTGTTTAAAGTTTTAAAAGTTATCAATTTAGTGTATCTGTATTTAAGAAAATTAACTTTTATTGACAAGTTTACTTTTTTCTACATGGAAAGACATGTTGACTGAATAAAACTATTCACTATTAAACCCTAGTAATAACCAACGTTGTCAATCCCGGACCAGTTAATTGGCTCGATTGGAACCGATCATGACAACGAGTAGGTCTATGCTTTTGGCTCAAATTGGCATCAATTCGAATTGACCTGGTCAACCCAAGTAGTTAAATCGGGACCCAGTTCAGTTGACTTGACTCAAAAAAAAATTACAAAGATTTTAAATATATATTCATATTATATTATAAATTTATAAAATACAATCATTATATTATACTTTATTTTCTTTTCAAAGGTATATGTTTTGTATGGATTTAATAGTTTATTTGATCCAAATATGAACTTAATTGAGTAATGTTATATACATATATCTTTCTTTATTAAAAAGTTCTTTATATTTTTACTTTTTATTCACTCCAGTTCAACCCCCAGTATATCCAGGTTAAGCCTTTTGTTCGATTCTAACAACATTGGTTATAATATAGCATTTAAAATGTTTAAGGATCATGAATGGTGAGGGAGAGGAAGGTTAATTGAATAATGTAATGCTAGGTTATTATCAGTTTTTTTGGGGTTTAATTGTAAAATATTTAATCATGTCCATATGTGTTATCCACATAAAAGGGGAAAAAAAACTGTACTCATAACAAAATACTAAATTGAAAAAGTTTATAAAATTTGAAACACTAAATGATAACCTTTTAAACTTTAGATACTAAGTTGTTGAAGGTTTACAGAAAGGGCATTTCTTTGACTATTTTTTTTCAATATCAAGGACTCAAATGGGGAAAAAATTTAAAACTTAAATATAAAAGACACGCTAAGAGTTGAAGGTGTAATTTTCTAATGTATGTATGTATGTATGTATGTATGTATGTATGTATGTATGTATGTATTGACCGGATCGTGAGTCTTTGATCAACAATTTAACATGAGCGGTTTGAAAAGAAAGGGAAGAAGGTGTCAGTAAAAAAGGTGGTGCTGGTATCATCCACATAGGCACGGTTTGGAGCCGAATCAAAACTGTCACCAGTGGTTCTAGAACCGAAATCGGACTGATTGCCTAGTTTTAGAGTCGACTAAAGAATCGTCGATTTTCTGGTTCTAACGCATTCTACAATCTTGAACTAGGTGAAACTGGCAATTCCAAATGGTTCCCTTAAAAAAACGAAAATAATTAGATATAAAATTTAAAAATTTATATTAAATATATAATTATTAATGTTTACACTATTTCATGTGAATAGTAAAATTTATTACATATTACAATATTTAGTGTTTTATTATTAATAATACAAATAAACATGACTTAAAATCATATATAATTCAGCTTATATAAACTTATCCTAAAAACAAAATTTATTCTTTAATAACGTGAGACTATTTTTTGTATTATAATTTTCTTGTTATCCTCTAGTGATTTCACAAACTCATATTACTATAATTAATAATAGTTGTGTTTGTATATAAATAAATACACATTTTAAACAAATTTTAAAAAATTTTAGCTAAATAATTTAATTTGTTTAGATCCAGTAATTAATTATTTTGAGTTTAAAATTTATTTTATTAAAACATAAAATACATTTTTTTACTTGAAAAGAAAGATGGTTCTATAGTTCCAAAACCGGAATAAGAAGCCAGTATCCATCCCACGATTTCGGTCCGGTTTCTCATTTTCAAAACCTAGAACTGATGATTTCGATTTTGATTCGGTTCGATTTCTAGATGGTAAGTGGGAGAGGGGTTAGGAGAGGAGGAGGAAAAGGAGATGTTTAGCTTTCAAATAGGATTTTCCTTTTTCTTTTTTATTTGGCCACATTATTATTATTACTATACTACTACTACAAACACCTTGCTTCTCCTTGTTATAATTATCATATTAGTAGTAGGCTTACTTTGCTTCTCCTCGTTATAAAATTCTTCGAACTCTGAGGAAAGCCCATTCATTAGGGTCTGTGTGTTTATTGATAGATTACAATACATATACTTTTTTCAAATTTTTTCTAAAAAATTATTTATCAAGAAATAGACACATATAAAAAATAGTTGATAGTTCTCATTAAAAGATCAAATAGATTAAATATAAATAAAATATAAATATAAAATTAGATATATATACATATCATTTTGATATAAATACAGATACAAATAAAATACAAGCCATCCAAAGAGTCTCTAAAGGCAATAGGCCGTTTCTATCCTTTGATCGGTAATCACAAACCAAGCCACAAACATGAAACATCGACATAAATAAACCCTTTTTTTGTTTTATTTTTTGGTGCGGCATTGAAAGAAATGGATACGCTGTTTTAACTTTTCTCAATCGCACGTTAGCATATGGATTTGCCAGTTGATCCTCTCTTTTCTTTTCTTTCTTTTTTTTTTCGCGTTATTGTTAATCAGTCATTGCATACTAGTAAACCAGACACTTGATATATGAGTGGTGAAAAATATATAGAATTAAATTAGATTAAAAAAACTTAGTAAAAGAGGTTAATAAAAGATGAAAAGAAAAGGAAGGATCATGCTATAGATAACTAGCGGCCTTTTTTTGTCAAAGTTTAAAAATGAAAGATACTTGTATAAAGGAAGAAATAAGTAGTAAGATTTAGTGGAATTTATTGTAAAAATTAAATACTGGTTAGAGGAGAAGGTAGAAGGAAAGAAAAAATAGTGGGCTAAAAGAAATTATTTAGTTTTTCTTTTTCTTTTTTCAGTAGGAATAATTTAATGAAAATTAAAAAATATGGAATCCAAAAATAAAAAATTAACTTTATTGTTGATGTATGTGATCCAAGTTAATGTACACAGCCAGCTTTTGGACATACACTGCTAGCTTACATCACATACACAACCAGCCTTCAGACCAGCTTTAAAGTTTTCGCTTCTGTAGTTGTTCAAGGCTGGCTTAACACTGTTAGTCAACATTCTAACGCTGTCGGCCTAAACCCTTTGCCCCGCTAGCGTTGAAGCTAGCATTAAAGAATTGGATTCTATGATTGTCGAAGGCCAGCTTATAGCCGTTGACCTTCATAGTTGGCATTAGAGTAAAAAATTGTGACTTTTCGAACGCCGACCTTTGTGTCGGCTTACACGATACATATATGAGTTTGTGAGTTGTGTATTTAGGGTTTTATGAGTTTGGTGAGATTTGTGATCAGTTGTACACATTCTCTGCAATTTCCTTCTTCAACATTAGTGAATTTACTCTCTCCTCTGCCCGTGGCTTTTTTTGCAAGAGTTTCCACAGAAAATATTGTGCATTCTTTATTTTTCTGTTTAGTTTTTACCATTGTTTGTTTTATTCGATCTGTGAGATTTGTGGTCACTTGTGCACATCCTCTGTAATTTCCTTCTCAGCACTAGTGGATCCACTTTCTCCTTTGCCCGTGGTTTTTTTTCGTAAGAGTTTTCACGTAAAATATTGTGTTCTTTATTTTTCTATTTTTTTTACCATTATTTGTTTTATTCTATCATAACAAGTGATATCAAAGCCAAAGGTTTGGTGTTCTCTGTCTTCTTTACAATGGCAACAATTAAGTATGACATTCCTTTATTAGATCGCAACACAAGATTTTCTCTATGGTAAGTTAAGATGTGAGCGATGTTAGCACAAATGGATTTGGATGATGAAGTTGGTGAATATTGAGTTAATGTTTGTTATAAGTTGGGCTGTTGAGAAAGATGATGAATAGTAATAGTGGGGTTTGATGAAGTTGTTGGATGTGTTTTGAAGATGAGAAATAGGGTTTGAAGTGTTAGAAGTTGTGTTTATGTGTTATATGTTTCTTTTATGATGTTATAATGGAAGTAAATTATGTAAAAGTTGATAAAATGATGTAAAAGAAATAAAGGATTTTCGTGATAGGGGAAACATGGTACACTTCTGATGTACACGAGTTGTGTATATCTAGTCGTGACTTCAAAGTAGCAAAATTTTACATACACTACTAGTGTACATGGATCGTGCATATCCACTCGTGACTCCACAGTAGGCAAAATTTTTTAGCGCATGGATATACACTATTGATGTACACGGTCGTGTACATTCCCCTCCGGTAATATGTTTTCGTAAAACAATCATAACTTTTTCATCCAAACTCGGATTAAAGTGATTCAAAAAGCTAAGAAATTATTAAAAAGAGATCTACAACTTTAATGCTTTAAGTTTTTACAAATTCAAAAAGTATCAAGGTCGAAATTTTAAATTTTTCCAACTGCTATGATTTCCAAACAAAGTTAAAAACTTATGTTTACTTATTAAGTGTGTAGTTGAGTATAAAATGAATCTTTTTGAGCTAAAATGAAATATATAAATGAGATTTGATGTGTTATACTTATTGAATGATATAATTAAGCATGAGTTTAGTTAACTTAAAGACTTAATAAATAATTTGTTAAGTATGGAGTTAGATATAAAATGAACTTAGTTAATAATCTGAGTTTAACTTGGCTTAACAAACTTGAATGAACTAAAATGAATTAGATTGATTAAAATTAATTAACTTGGCTAGGATTAAATTAATATAAACTTAAGCTAATATGAATCTTAAATATAAAATGAACTTAGTTAATCAATCTTAGCTTAACTTGACTAAATAGACTTTGATAAGTCAAAATGAGTTAGATTAACTAAGTTTAATCAAAATGACTTAATAATTGGATTAGAATGATATGTTAGGATAACCTTAGTATAACATGGGGAATATGTTGTTTCAAATGTCTATTTGCTTAGGAAATGAATGTTTTTGAATAGGAAATGAATGTAATATGAATGCTTTGTTGATTGCTTTCGTAATAAAATACTATAATCAAAGTGAAAAGAGATATTTTGATAGGCAATGAAGAATTGTCCATATTTTGGTGGGGCGGTCTTCACAACCATAGCGGCATTCCAAATTAGTGTCTGATCAAATAGGGTAATTAAATGAGTTTGATATAAATGGATAACTAGACTAGTTATTATATGAGTTTAATTCTTGACTCTACAGATATGACTACCTGATCTATTTTCTGATTTAGCTTATGATCTACCCTTTATCTTTGTTTGGATTTCATATATAAGGTGTGCAGTAACTTGCATGATGATTGTTAGGATAGACATCCTAAAATGATGTAAAACTTAAACTTGTTAATAGTTGATGAGTATTGGTCATGCGTGTGCTGTTGAATTTGATTCAGGAAGCAGCAACCTTGTCCGAGCAGACATGGTAGTTAGATACTGAGATGCATGATGCAATGTAAGGACCCGACCTACTTCATCCATAAATTAAGCATGCCAAATCTCTCGACCGCACATAATACTCAAGTATTAAGAAATACCCAAGTATTATACGTAATGTTGTCTAAAAGAAATGTTTGTAATGATTGATTGCTTAAAACATATATAGCATTCACATGATTTAAATTAAGAAATACTACCACTACATAAGTAGTGGGTCATTACACATATACAAAACATACATCACATACATTAATTGGGGATCTCCCAAGGATCACACTAAACATACAAAGCTTACATACATGCAAGCTACTTTACATATACAACTTAAATCAAAATTACATTTCATGGCTTAACAAATAAGCCTAAACACTTCACAAAATACATCAAAAGTCCTAAACAACTACTACTAGGTCACACTCTTAATCATCCACAGATGTCTCCCAGTCAGTCCCATAGCTCATATCGTCGTAGAGCTCATCATCATAATCACTTGCAAGGTAGCAGCATGAGCTAAAGGTCTAGTACAAAATAGTGCAAACAAGCGTATGCCACGCACACTTAACTAAATGTAATGTAACAATTCATAATAACTTTATTATCTTTAGTTAAGTGAGTAAAAGAAAGCATTGGAGTATTCAAACTCCGATTCAAGCTTGGGAATTCTAGGGGTCCTGAGTAACAGCAGCTGCTCAGGAGGTTGATATAGATAGACCATATACCTATATCTCCTATATCTAACTGATAAAGATTAGTAATAGCTTCATCTAGGGTTCACACTCCTTTATACACTCCACTTACCCGGTCTATAACATCAATTAGTTCAACGATCCCATAACAGTGAACTAAAACATATTATTTTCTTCCGATCCTAAGTAGAGAATATACCGACACAGTTAAACCCTATTAGCTATCCACTTAGCCATTAAGAAACCACCATTACATCATGGTGAACCATTGCATCATGGATTTGAGTCATTGCATCATGACAAAAATTTGAGCTAAGCGCCTAAACTATCGTGCCATTGCATCATGACAAGGCTGTCGTCCCCGGACTAGACACAACTCAACCTAAACCATTTCAAGAAACTTTTCATTAATCTTTAATTAAGTTTAAAACTTGAATATGCCTATCCTAAGCAATAACAAATCAAATTATTATGTTTCTGGATCGAATTGAGAATCAAAGGAAATCTCCAATTGAGTAGCTATCTCTATTCCACACAAATCAAAATATATATACATAACTATCCTAAGCCAAGATTATATCACTAGTTAAAAAACTTAGAAGTTATTGAATCTCATTTAAAAACAATCTAAAGTCATCACATATATATATATATATATATATATATATCATACAAGTCAAATCATTAATCAAAAAGTCATATATCATGTATTGGAAGATGTTAGAAGAAGTTTAGAAGATTAAAATTTGCAGAGCCCATGCTGGCAATTTACACCGGCAGTCTAAGACTCAACTCCGACGATGTAGGGGTTCCACGTCGATGGCGTTGAAGCAGTCATTAAAAAAATACATTATGTACAAAACTTTTGGGTTATTACACCGGCGGTATAGGGGTCTAAGCTGGTGGCGTTTAAGCTGCCTTTCAAAAGATCAGAAGCCAAATTCTTAAAGCCGACAGGTATGCTGGTGGCGTTCAAAGTGGCGTACGCTGCAATTTGTGTTGCAAATCTCCTCTATTTTTCAAACACACAATTTTTACATTTAACTCTTCCAACTTCTTCCAAACCATAATATAACCTTCCTAATACATTGTATAGAATCTTATATCATCAAACACACAAACTCCTCTCTAACATCATTGAAACCACTTAACCCTATAATTTCATTTTCTTTCCATCCATATTTCAACATAAATTCACTCTTTAATACAACTCAACAATACCAACTTCTCATCACACTACAACTCAACACCATCATTACACTTCCATAAACAAATCCTAAGCTAGCTCAACATTATAATATAACAATACACATATATATCCAACATATTTATACTTGATAGAAATTTTCACGGATTAAAGAGAAAGAAAGCATCTTAAACTTCATATAAACTTACCTTAATGTATATATAATGGTTGGGGATAGATTCTTTGTGTGTTGAGTGCAAGAAAACTTGGTTTGAATGTTAGAAAATGTAGCCTTTCTAGAGTTACGAATTTTCTTCCTCTTGGTTTTGTTTTGGATGTCCAAAGTGTAAGAAAATAAGACTTGATATTTATCCAAAATCATTAACTTTTGAGGCAGATTTTCTAAGGGCTTTGGGCCTTAATTAAGCTTTGATTTTGGGCTTAATTTGGGTTTAATAATGCTAAAAAAAAAAATCTACTAGATTTATGGACTATACTCTCAGTTTAAAACAAATTTAATTCATCATATATTATTCACTACAATATCAATTAGCATTAACATAATAATTTCTAACATGAATAAACTATCAATTAGATATATTTACCATAGGTTATTATCTAGTTATTACTTCATAACACATACATTTATTTCAAACACACAATTCACACTAACACATGCACACATATAACAATCAAATTTAACATGCATTAACTATGAATTTAAACTTTGGTTATTTCATGTAATGACAAATATACCATGATACAATGGTATGTTATGATGGAATGGTTGTTTTATATGTAACTCAACGGATAGTTAATGGGGCAAGCAGTACTAGAGTAACGTCTATTTAGGCTCGGAATGAAGTAACACTTTTAGTTAATGTTTATAGAACTGGTTAAACTAATTGATGTTATAGACTAGGATAAGTAGAGCATGTGTTGCGGCTGTGAATCCTAGACAAGGGTATTTTCTCCCTCTCGATTAGATCTATGAGATATAAGTATCCAGACTACTTATATCAACCCTCCCGAGCAGTTGCTATTACTTAGGACCCTGGTTTCCCTTGAATTGTTCCGGAGTGTGAGTACTCCAGTGTTGATTTGTTTACTTTAAATTAAAAGGAATAAATTATTGTTGATGTATTGCATAGAGTTAAGCTCGTATGCCACTCTGTGTGTGATTTCGTTACCGTGTACTGAGCTTTGGCTCATTAATGTTATTGTTGTTCTTTTTCTAGGTGTTTTGGTGATGTTGATGATGATGAAGTTATTGTTGTTGATGGATGGCGATGCTTAGCTCAGGTTTAGGCGATGTTGAATAAGTGAAGTGGGATAGGACAGTGAATATCATTTGTATTTGTTTTATTATGTTTTAAGAGCTGGATTTATATTTTGAAATTTGTAATATTCTCTTAAAGGGCCTGGTGATTTCTATATATTTATAAATGTTGATCTACTCATAAGAGTAGATTATAGAATGTTTTTGTAAGATTTTGTTTCTTAGAAAGTTAGTCTGCTCTGATAAGGAGTAGAGATCTTTTAAATATTTTGGAAAGTTTTTCTGTGAGTTATAAATCCAGTGATTCCTAGAACTTAATTAAATGATTTCATAATCTAAAACCGGTTAGCAAATGTTCAAAATAAAAATATCATCCTAGAAAGTCTTAGCGTGTAATACATAAAGTATTATACATTGTAGTAATGCCTAAAAAATAAATTTTAGGACGTTATAATTTTTTAGCCACGTGTCTATCATTATCATGTCATCAAAATGAACGTCTTTCAAATATTATTTAACAGAGGCACTAAATCACATATACTTTAAAAGTACGGGTTCTAATTTGCCAAAATTAAAAAATAAGACATTAAATTGCTAAAAATTGAAAGTATACTTGTCTTTATCTTGTATATTTGAAATTGTCTATTTATAGATTATATCTACATCAAGGTTATCTTAATTAATTTAATACTATGGTTGAATACTCAAACCACCATTGGACCATTTTATTTGATCATGGACCGTTAGTTTTATGTATTTACAAATAAATAAATTTTACATGCTCTTACTAGGTTATACCCTCACACAAATGACGAATTATACATTTTATTTTACCATGAACAGAAATATATATGTATACACCAAAAAAAAAAATAATAATGAGTTTGACTAAAGGATGAAAAATATATAAATATATATATTGGTACAAGAGAGGAAAACACCAGGGCAAAGATTCAAATACAATATACCAATTTTTCTCCCTAAGTATACAAGAAAACAATAAATAAAAGCACCTCAGTCCTATATTATAATCTATATCCCACTATCTTAGTCGAAAAATACATGAAATATATACCCCAAACAATACAAAGACACGTGTAACACCGTCACCAATACACACAATAGAAGGGAAATTGCTACGACCATAATTTACGCCCTTTCAATCTGTGGAAGCCGACCCATAAATTTAATGGCCCAAAGAAACACTTCATGCACGTGTGGCATCAGACAGCATCATTGGCCTATTCTACACTTGATACCACAGTCTCAATTCGTTGAGGATTAACATTCCAACACATGATTAGACAAATGATGATACAAACATTGACCAACATCACTATGACAGGAGAAGTCATGACCCAGAGAAGCAGCTCAAACGAACACTTCCAAAAACCAAATTGACATACCCAAATTTGGTCTGGAATCTTGGATGGGTAAGTTCAAGAAGTGATAGAATATACATCACTTCAAAGACGACATAAACTTGCAGGATTATATCCTGCACATTCGATAAAGATGGATGCCTTTCTTTCATCTGAAAATATAGTAACACCTTGAAGCCATAAACCATATTGAATATGACCTGACATGGTTGCCTTGCTCGAGTAGGTGCCCCACTGCAGTCAAAAGAATTTACTCAAAAAGAAAAGTTAATTTTATGAGCTTGTGGATAAATAATAATTGGTGCATGTAGTAACTTGTACGCAGTGGTCATATAATCTAAATTAACTCTTCAGTGAAATAACAGAATTATGAAAGCTCTGTGTCCAAAATAACGATTGGTTCAAGAAACGAAGAGTTGAGAACATATGCAAATTGTCTTTATCTACCTCTCATTATAACATGTAAAGATTGGCACTGTAAATGCGAAGTTAAGTGCAATTTGTGGTAAAATATAAAATGTAAGATGTTGATGTTGTTAACAAAAAAACAGGGCAAGCTGAGCTCGAAAAACATAAGGCAAGCTGGAATATACTAAGTCTATTTAGATCAGTCATTTTAATATTAAGATAGATATGATAACTAATGGGAACTTTAGATCAATCATTTTAATATTAAGATAGATATGATAAATAATATATCAAGTACTATAATGATGCAATTAACATTGAGTATGAATCTGAACTAAAAATCTTAGGAAAGAAATGACTGGATCATAATATGTCCATGTATATGTATTACGTGACATTCGAAGAATGATTCTAACCTTGTTTGAGTGCTGGAACTGAAGTTGAGTTGCTGCCTACGGTACATTTGACTCATCTTTGTAATGAAGAATAGAGAGAAACTCGGAGATGCTATTTTTAGTCTGTTAATAATGTGTGTTTTTGTTGTAATGAGCGAAGTTAGATTATGGTCTGATGGATATATATAGAGAAAGTGGCATAAGATTGTTGATACTTAATGGAAGAGAAGCAAAAATGTTTTGTATTAAAAAAAGTCAAAAAGGATGTCACTCGTCCGAAACCCCATGAAATTGAAGGAAAGAGATGAATATGGACGTCCCGTTCAAATTAAAGTCTACCCATGACACGTTTTCCGTTTGTATACTTTTCCACCACACTTGCACTAAAGATGTTCAAGAAATAGGAACATTTGTAATGTTTAAATTTAATTTATTTAATCTTATGCCATTTTCAGAAAACGTAGAAAAATGATTAAGGCATAATTATATAAAGATGAGTTTTAATAGTATAATCTTATGAATTATTAACCTAAAACACCAAAACAAACCAAAGTTTTAATAATATAGATAAGATAAGTTAAAGGACAACCTAAATTTTCACAACAATACTCCTATGGAGCACATCTTGTTATACCCTTTTAAACTTAACCTTAGTGTTTAACCTTATGTAAAAACACCTCATTGAACCTATTACAATGTATCTTAATACCTGTAAATTTCATCATTATGCTTTTATTTAATAAAAAAGCATTCAACTTTTATATTACTAATTTATTAAAGATTAAGAATTGTCTGTGGTCTTTGGAAGTTCAATGGTATTTCTGCACCAATATGGAATTATTCCAGGCTTTACCAAAATCTAATAAACCTTTTTCCTTTTTTTTCTTTCCTCATTTGCATTTGGTTTAATAATAAAACCTTTTTTTTCGAAAATGAAGGTAAAAAAAATCTTGCATTTTCTATTTTCTTTTCCTTTATGTATTTATATGATTAAGTTCTAATACTTTGGAGTCCAAATCATATAACATATATAACTTTTAATGCTAAAACCGGCAGGTACTCACCCTATGTGTATGCACTAAATAATAAACCAATTTCTTTAAATTTAATATATAAGACAATTACTGCACCAAATTATATTCATAGTCATTATTTAAATAAATATATATATAGATATAGATAAAAAGTTTATAATGTGTGTTTTTGTTGTAACGTGCAAAGCTAGATTGTGGTCTGATGGATACACATAGAATAAGGTAGCTATAAGATATTTTAATAGAAGAAAGAAAGATTTTCTACTCAAGAAAGTCAAAAGGATATCACCCGTTCTCGAACCCCATGAAATTGAAGGGAAAGGAAGGTGGACATGGACGTCCCGTTCAATTAAAGTCCACCCATGACACTTATTCAAGTATCCATACTTCTTTCGCCACACTTGCATAATTGCATTAAACATGTTAAGCAAATAATAAATGATAAATATCTAATTATAATTTTTTAACTTATTTGATATTAAGCTCATTCACTTTATTGTAAGAGCAATTTTATTATAGTTCTATCACTGTGAAAACTTATTATGACATTTAGTTGGCTAATAGCAATTCGATAAATAATCATATTTAAAAAAAAATCAATACTAATCAATTTTCCAAACCTAAAACAATAATTCAATATTAGAATTGAATTATTTTAGAATACTCTTATTTAAATAAATAAATAAACTATTACAACTTCATTAATAATATCAAGTCCATTATAACCTTATTATTTAGCAAAGTTTAATGAATAGTTACTCTTACAATATTTTTAAAAGCATAGAGCAAAAAAAATAGATATGTGATGCTAAAAAATAGGATTGTGGCATAAATACATAAAGATGACCATTTTAATAGTATTATTTTCTGAACTATTAACCTAAAACCCCAACACAAACCAAAGGCTTTAATAATATAGATAAGATAAATTAAAGGACACTCTAAATTTTCACAACAATACTCCTATCAAGCACATCTAATTATGGCTTTTTAACTTAACCATAGTGTGAAAACACCTCATTGAACCTATTACATTGTGTCTTAATACCCCTATATTTTCATCATCGTTCCTTTTTTTCTTATGAAAAAGCAAACAATGATTTTTTTTTTTTGGCCCAAAAAAAAGCATTTTTATATTACTAATTTATTAAAGTTTAAGAATTGTTTGTAGTCATTAATAGTCCAATGGTATTTCTGCACCAATATGGAATTAGTTGTAGTTTTACCAAAATCTAATAAAAAAAATTTTTTGTACTAATTTTTACTTCAAGTTCTTAATACGGTAAATTGTAATTTGTATAATGTCGAAATTGGAAGATGTAATATTAAACGACCTAAAGCGTTGTATTACGTACACAAGCACAAAATATATACGTCATTACCCGCTATTTTGATATAAGATTACAGGAATTAGGAATATACTAAAAGCAATCAACCGTGCATATTTATTTGCAGACTTAGATGCCACTTGACCAACCAATTTCGATTCTAGTTTTAGAAATGTCAGGTATCGAATGTATTTGGTTTAATTAATAAACTTTTTTTTTAAGGAAAATGAAGCGTAAAAATATCTTGCATTTTATTTTTTTTTTTCTTATGTATTTATATGATTTAAGTTCAAATACCATGGACTCCAAATCATACAAATATATAACTTTTAATGCTAAAACTAGAGCAGATACACACCTATGTGTATGCACTAAATAAGGCACCAATTTATTTATATTTAATATGTAAGACAATTACTACATCAAATTATATTCATGACCAATTATTTTAAAAAATATATACATACATAATTAATCGTAGTAATGCCTAAAAGAAAGAGGAAAGTTATCACTACAACAATAAATCAATTGTAGAAAAAATATGGCAGTTGCATTTGATTGCTTGATCAACTTGTATGCTTAGTGAAGGTATTACTTAAAAATATAATCTCTACGTTTTTTTTTTTTTTTTTTTCGGTAGAAATATAATCTCTACATCATTGTTGGCTATTAGTACCTGTACATCATACGTTAAAATAATGAAAAAAACAAAAGTATAAGAGATAATTTATTATATCTATAAAGAACGCAAGCTCATATTAATTATGTTTTAGTTTTAGGATCAATTGTTTCTTTTTTCTACCTTTAACAATGTGATTTCCGTAGAAATAAAAGCGATGGAGAGTTTTTGTAAGGACCCGGACCCACCGCATATATATAAAACCGGTGAATTTAATTCTCCAACCACATATAACCTGCATTATTATATGTCAGGTTGTCTATAAAGAATGGTTTGAGTAATTATTTGTCTAAATCTCTTATAAGAACAATTTTATGAGCTTCACAATATAAAAACTTCATACAAACTTATACACACATTATACATAGAGATATTACAAACAAAGGCTTGCAAACAAGCCATTTACAAAAGATAGATATATAAGTTAAACAAAAGCTTAGTAACTATTGCATATATTCCCATAAGATTCTATCTTATACTATTACAAAAAGATTTCATCAGCCATAGTCCAGTCTCTAGTCCTCTCCAATTATCCAGAAAATCCTCGAAATCGGTTTCATATCCTATCCTAACATAGAACTCATCTTCATCGTTAATACCTGTAAGAGATAAAACATGAGCTAAAAGTCCAGTACACAAGTAACGAAAACACATACTAATGGCACACAAGCTTAGATTATGCGCAAACGTATCAAGCAATAATTTATTATATATTCCTTAAGTTCGTTAAATAGCATATGAGTGTTCAAACTCCAGAACAAACAGGGAATCTAGGGTTCCTGAATAACAGCAGACGCTCAGAAGGTTGATATAGATAGTTCGAATACCTATATCTCCTAATGATATATCCAATAACGATTAATAGTCTCATCTAGGGTTCTCAGCCATTACTCATATTTACTTAACTTAATCCATAATATCACTTAGTTTAACCGGTCCCATAAACGTGAACTAAATCATATTATTTCATTTTAAGAGTAAGCAAACGTTATACCGATACCTATAACCCCATTGACTACCGGCCGTACCACTTATAAATTATCAAATCTTGATAGGGATGGCTTAAGCGCCTAAACTACCATGTTAATCTCATAATAGGGTGTCGCTCCTCAAGCTAGATTCAACAGTATAAAACACAACCAATTCAACAAATCTTAAGTTATCTTGAATTAAAGTTAAGTTAAGATATGCTTATCTTAGGCAAATAAAAAACCATGTTACTGTGTACCTATGCTATACCAAGGATCAATGTAAGCACTCAATCGAGGATTAACAACTGTAGCAAGAAATGCATTTCACATCAAAATCATTGATTCTTACTTGAATAATCACCACAAACAGTTACTAATTACTACACAACACTTTATTCATATAAACATAGATATTTATATCGTTTTTCATTGATCATCCCTCCATCATTACCAATTATTTATTTACTTTTTTATTTTTTTTAAGGTACGTCGACTCTAAGTCAGCGGTGTAAATATGAAAGGCCGAACGCATACGGCAAAAGGTCGGCGGTGTAGAAGTCCAAACAATTTTACACAAAGGGTCAAAAATGAAACATGATGCCATACATGGTGTATGGCAAGCTGTTTCAACCCTGAGGAAAAGCAAATAAAGGTCAAAAAATTAAACATGGCATCATACATAGAATATGGCAATCAACCTAGGAAAAAGCAAATAAAGGTAAAAAAAAACAAAACATGGCATCATACATGGTGTATGATAAGCTGTTTGGGCATAAGAACATGTGAAATAAGGTATAAAAAATTAAATACCTTATCATACATGGTGTTTTGAAAGGTGTATGATGCATCAGTGGGTAAAACACCCTCCCATACATGCTGTATCAATATTACATGGTCCATACACCTTCCCAAAATGGTGATTGATAGAGTGTTTGAATTTTTCCGAATTTCCCTTCTTCAAACTTGATTTTTACACAGTTTTCACTTCTCCAAACATACTCTAAGCCTTATACAAACATAATACACTATACCACATGCATTTAACCACTCAAAATGCACACTAACTTCACATTCCCAAATCAAAACAACTCTCAACATCATTCAACACCATTCAACTCCTTCATCTCTAAACTCACCAACTCAACATACACAAAACAACTCCAACACTCATCATAACTCATTAAACTCTAACACTTTAACTTAAAACAACATTAGGGCTTACAATAACCTATCTACTACCACTTCAAGTATCCAAAAGCATTCTTAAACAACCCAACACATCAATACTACTTGTATTCTACCAAGAAGCTAATTTTTGATAGAAAATTCATGAAACAAAAGGCTAAAAATCATCACAAAAAAAACATGTAAACTTACCTTAAACTTATAGATGACAAGTGGGAGTAAATTATTGGTGCATTGAGTAAGGAAACTTGATTAAAAAGGTTGGGAAAATAAGCTTAGATTTTCCCACGAATTTTGGTTCGTTTTGTTCTGTTTTAGAGTTTGTTTTTGCTTTGTTATTTGCACAAAAATGAGTAGATATTTATCCTTTATCTATTGACTTTTGCGGCAGCTACTATAAAGAGAAAAAGGATTGGTTTTTTTGGGGCCAAAATTTGCTTGTTTTTGAGCTTGGTTTGGACTAAAATCAGCTATGTTTGGCTTGGGTTTGGTTTTGACTTCAGTTTTGTTTTTTAGAAACTCAATTTTTTTAGTAAGCACATAAACACAATAAACACCAATATCTATTATACTAACACATTATATCAATATCAATATCAAATTACATTAATACAAACATTAGCATATATTTATATTAACATAAACTTCTATACTATACTTTAAATTTTTATTCTAACATGTAAAGTTCATTAACACACACACACACACACACACACACATATATATATATATAATAGGAATGTCGGCTATTTCAGGTTTTTTTTTTCTTTCTGCATCCGATCACAATGCGTCATCTATTTACAATGTTCAAGAGAAAATTAGTCATTCTTTCACAAATTAAATTATTTGTATGTGAAATAAGGATTGTGTATAATAATAATAATAATAAATAATAATAATAATAATAATAATAATAATAATAATAATAATAATAAACGATATTAGCTAACTACACGTTCTTCGAAGGAAATAAATAAATCAACAAACATATGCGGTTTGGTTTCCTTATCGCATTTTCATGCCTTTATTATTCGTGTTTAGCGCTTGACACATTGCAAAATGTAATTGACTACATACGCAAAAGTTTGTCCCGCATAAATTCCACTTAAGCAATGCAATTTAAAATATGAACAACCAAAAATAGATTTAACCCTGAAAAACATAAAATCTAGGCCGAAAAAATAAAATTCTTTCCAATTGAAATGTGAACATTCATATTATAATTCATAATAGAAGAATAACGTATATATTAAAGGAACAATAAATAAAAAGAATTAAGAAAAGAAATTGCAGCAGTACTCGGTAATTTCAAGATAATTTCCATCATAAAGAAAAACCCTATTTTAAAGGAAGAGGGACAAAATTGTCACCTTAAAACCGGTACTTTTGGGTCTAAGCAGAGAACGAAAAGAAAAGAGCTTTGATGTTGAATTTTGATTTTTACACACGCTTTCCCACATACAGAAAATGGAAGCGAAAAATGAAACCATAAAATAAGTGGGCTTGTGTGGTGGAAGAAGTGAATCAATATATACGTTACTTGGAAGTGGCTAAGAAAAATGTTAAGAGTATAAATAAAAATTAAATTAATACCAAGAATTTAGATTTTATACATAAAACTCTTTTAAAGAAGTGTAGAGTAAAAAAAAAAAAAATTGTGTTTTTGGCTTAATAATATAGAAAGATAATATAGATATATATAGAGAAGGGGGGAAAACCATTTAGCTCTCAATATTTACCTATTATTTTTTATTTGAGTACTTAGCTGATTTCTTTTCCTTTTATTTATATCTTCAATATATTTAACTTTTATAAAAAGGGAATTTTCGTGGAATCCGTTAATTTTTTTCATACATCCATGATGTGTGTCAATTTCAAACTAGTCCATAATAATTAATTTAATGAAATTATAATATCGCATGTTTTTTTTTCATAATATAATAAAAAAAATCAAATACAAAAAGAAAAAAAAAGAAAAAGTAAATAAAAAAGCTAAATAAATTATGCAAACCTCAATCACCTTGTTAGACCACTCTAAAACCAGTTAAAAGCTAACACATATTAAAGATAAATGGAAAAATTTAATGATATTGATAAAAATCATATATTTTAAAATAATTTAGAAAATATTGGAAATTCTAATAGAAAAAAAATATTGAGAATTTAAATAAAAAACAAAGAGGTTTCTATAGGCCTAAATTTTTCTAAAGAAAATGGATTAATTGAATAAGTAGTGAAATAACTAATATTGGTTTTTTTCTATGCCATAACGTCTATATATATATGTGTGTGTGTGGAAAAAAAAAAAAAAATCATATGGCTCCACTTTGAATACCAGGGTATCGTCTTAAATCCCAATGTGCGGGTGTATTATATATATACATATATGTGTGTGTGGAAAAAAAAATGCACATGGCTCCACTTTGATCTTTAAATGTATAAAGCTCTCACCATTAGGGACGTACCTGAACGCAAAAGTGGACGTGGTACGGAATGACACCGGACAGGACAGCACAGGAAAAATCCTATGATTACGCTAAAGAGAGAATGATCCTTCCTTTCCTTTTCCGTTCCATATGACAACGAACGTGCCAACGTGTCCAATCATCGAATCTTGGTTTCTTTTTGTGTTTTTTTGAAAGTACTACTATTTTATTTTCAACTACCGACTTTCACGTACCAACTACCTAGACCAGCCTCTTATTATGACTGTTCGATTCTTAAAAGCATCGTAATTTATGAGGAAAGATCGGCTAGAAAGTTAATTAATTCTTAGGTATGCATTTCAAGAACGTCTTTTTCGTTATATACATGTAAATTGGTGGAACAAGTGTATATTGATCTTTTAGAAAAAAAAATTATTTAAATACAAATAAGATGCTTTTAATTATGTTATTATCAATAATAAATTACATTTTCAAGGCGAGATTCATGATTTAATGAAATAAGTGTATTTGAAAAATGCTATTAAGATAAAACATATATGGCATTAAATCACATATTGAAATGATGATTCATATTTATGTATAAATCGTATTTTAAATATGTGACTCACAAATCAACATGAGAATCTAAAGATGCAATTTTGCATCGATGTTTTATAATTAATTTTGTATAATTTGTATTTATGTGATTTTTATTTGTCGGGTTTATAATGATACAATTTCCTCCATGTAAATGAGTAAATTATGAAGTAACTAATGAATTATCTATAATTGAAGAAGTAATGTTGTATTTGTTATAAAAACTTTAGTTCATTATATATTTTTAAATTATCAATTATAGCACACAAATACAACTTTTAAGATTATAACTACCTATTATATTGTCTGTCCAACTAGGTTTTTTTATTTTTTATTGATTATGGATTCTCATATGTTGCCATAATTATTTTAATGTAAATATACTAGTTAAAATTTCTTACTTTATTTTAATTACACATTGTTAACTCCATCTTACGAGATATATTTATCAATATTTATATGTATTATCATTATATTCTACCATTTTGATGTTACCATAAATAATACCACAACCTTGAAAATCATAATTAGGTACTGAATTTTGTAAAATTAAAGTTCAATCAATTAATTTAAAAGATCAATCAAATTTCATTCATCAAATATGGCATTGTCCCATAATTAAATACAAATAGATGGGTTGAAGCACTAATTCTAAATTTAATTATATCTTCATAAGATTAATCCGAAACAAATATGTTAAATTAAAATGTATTTAAAGTTCATCACTTAATGTATCTTTCTTTTTGTTCCTTTTCACGTTACTATTAGTTCCACTTCTTCTCCTCAAACCATCATCTTCCAATCTTAGAAAATCTCAAACGTAAATCAGTGGTAAGTTGATGCCCCTTTTGTTTTCTCGTTGTTTTTGGCAAGACAAAGATGCAAATGATGAGAATTTGGTATTTAGGTGTTGAAAGCGGTGGTTTCTATAGAGGGTAATGAATTCTTAGGGAATCCTCAAGGAATTTCAAAATGAGTAGGTTGATGTATCTTGATGTTATTGTTTGTCAATCCGTGTATCAAGATGTGAAGACTTGAGAAATTCTTGAAGAAGAGGAAGTTTAAGGAATTGCAAGCAAGTATTAATACAACTCTTGAACACTCTTACAAATCCTTATGTGTTTTATATCATGATAAAGCAATGAAAACAATGTTATAATGTGTATTTTAAGAAAAAATCAAAGTTTATAGCATATAAAAGAGTTACATCGAAGGAAAGGTTTAAATTCTTTTCATGTAGGTGAATACAACTTGGAATATGACGTGTTTTTAAACTTGTGTTACTTCTTGTCTAGTTTCTATTCCAAACACAACTTGTAACACAATCTATGTTCAAACTCTTATTATGCTTTTGTTTAGAACATGACTTGTGACACTACCCATGTTTAAACTCATGCTACATCTCTATTATGAGCATAACTCATAGCACAATCATGTTCAAACTCATATTCAGTACAACTTCTTGAAACTATTCTTTTTCTTCTTAAATGCATTTGAAACATGTTTAACTCATTTCTTTAAGCTTGAATGTCATCTTAAGAATCTAAAAATTAGGTATAAACACTTTCTTGTTTTGAATTGCTATATATAAATGTAAAACATAAACTTCGATATCAATAGTAGTTTAAGAGCGAGAACTATAAGAAGTGTGATCCATAGGTAAGTTAACATAAAAAATTCTAAAAAAATTTAATTACTTTGTAATTCAAGTTAGAGGGTTCTAAAGTTTAGAATATATTAGCATTCTAGGTACGAGTATGATCTTGCATGCTAAATGTGCTTTCCTAGTTAGTTAAATAAATAAACTTAATGAATGCTCAATTTAATAAATGCTTATTACATGTGAATGGCTATGGTTAGTGGATCCAAAGTATCGGTGATACTAACATAGCATTCTGATAATCTTTCTATGATGATGTCCTCATGTAGAGTCTCATCTCACCAAGAGATGATTATAGCTATATCTAGGAAACTCTTTATCTTATAGATGTTGGAAGTAACCTAACATCATGTACATATAAATTTTATATAAGTGTGTTTGAGGATGTGATTGTTTGTTACATTAGTTGAATGTTTGTATGTGAGTGTGTTGAAGCTTGATCATGTGCTTGTGCTTGTGGTAATGGTAATACTATACTAGGCTCTAATTCACTCTTTTATTCTTTTTCATGTTCGGCTAATTGTCTAGTAATATTTGATGTTCCTAGTTACAAAACATGGTAGTAGATTATGCCATTATGGGAATGATGTTAGTAGAGACAACTATCTAAATGAATTGTTTAATTAGTTTGCTTATCCTTGGAGACAATGACTCCCTATATGTATTTTAGTATGGTATGTGCTTCTGTACTAGGTTGTTAGTTCAAGACATATACTCGGATATATTATAAATGTGACCATTTATATGTGTTTTTTTTTTTTCCATAACCATTGATATGTGTTTAATGGACTATTTTTGAGGCATTGCTAAGTTGTCTTATGTAATCTTTGAAGTGGTATCAATTTGGTGATCTATGCATACTAGTAGTGAATTTGGAAAGAGATTACTTCTGTTGCTAGTAGCAAGACCAATTCATCCTTGCATTAATGGTGTCAGTGTTGTGATTAGATGATCTTCACAATATATTGTTTATCATTTCATATGTTTGAGGCCAAATCTGAGCTACTCTAAATTTTAGGATATGAAGATTGTATTATTTATTATGCAAAGGCTTTACCTAAAGGAATTATTATTTAGTGCATTTTTCAAATTATAGGCCTACAGGTCAATTGTGGAGTGACGTGCGTGTTTATTTTTAGAATTGATGTGTTAAGCTTATACTATTGTAAAATTTGGGATTCAAATTTCGTTGGATTTATTGTTAATACTTAATTTACTTAGGTTACAACTCTTATTTGTGGAGTTGAGACCAATCATAATTTCAAACATTTTTCTTTTCCTCTTTTTAAGTTTTTATGGTGTATTAATTTAATTGAATTGCTTAAACTTGTTGAGGAAAATTTGTTTGGAATCATGTTAAAAAAATAAAATGGATTAAATAAGTTCATGCTAAATGGGCATCTAAATTACTCCCAAAAGCTCTAAACAATGTTCAACAAAAGTAAATAAAGATATCAACAAAATTTCCATATCATTCTAGAAAAGGTTTAGATATTTTTTCGCAAAACTAGTTATTATATGTTATGTACTTTGTAGAAATGAGAAAAAATATGGGGTAATGGTTATTTCCCCTTTGGATATAATGAGTAAATCACATTGGAAAAATAAAGAATACTAAATAGCAAAATTATTGCACTAAGCTTGCTTATCTCACTTGCTTGTATTATTTTTTTCTTTTTTTCACCTTAAATTAAGCAATTAGTGCCATAAAGATTGGATGCAGATTGATATCCTCCTTACATTAGGCTCGATCTCCCTAAACCTATTTTATTTTATAGGGTAAATGTTAAATTTGAAATCTAAGCTCTGCATAAAGATTTAATTGAGTTTCTGAACTCTAAAGTAATCAATTTAATACCTTACTAAACTTTTTGCAGATATTTTTACTACCTTCTTAATAGCATTTGTTCTATTTGTTAATGTAGCTAAAACAACTTATCATTGAATTTTTATAACTTCTTTGAACATTTTCTACTACTAATAGGTTATCCTTTTCAGTTTTCACATCAAAAAACAAAGATTATAGTGTCAGTGGATAGTAAAAATTGCAGTGGCAAGATAGTGTTGCATATGATAGTAGAGTAGTTAGCATTGCCTATGATTTGCTTCCATAATCATACATGCTAGTTAGCTTCATGACAAGAGCATTCATATGACTAGATGGATGAAAGCTTTTATTTCTTGATAAGCTAATGAAACTATCAATGATATAGTGCCTACAAGTGCATTCATATACAACTAAAACTAAGTAGACCTTAATTGTTTGATAGGTGAACTACCCTTAAAGGTTAAAAAAATGGAAAGCTATTCCAATGGGCCCCTAAAAAGGTGTAAATCAATATTCATTCTTCATAACAAAAATGTAGATGCAGTTATGGGTTAAGAAGAGAAAATATCTCTATTGAATGTAGAACGTGTGTTAAGTGCCATGATTGAAGTTGTTGTGGCTTACAAGGGGTTTCCATGTGATTATTTCCAGTTCAAAGTATTGAATATCGATTTGATTTGATTCTTGTGTAGCTACACCCACTTAAGCTTTTGCTCTAATATTGTATCATAAAGTATCGAAAAAGGATAGGCCATAGAAATTTTCTACTAATAGCATCGCCATTAATCACATGATAAAAAAAAAATATAAGTCTCCTATTTTAGACATGATATGCTAGATGGGTTATATGGTGGCATAATGTCTTGTAAGGTAGATTTAAAATGTAGGTATAACCAAACTAAAATGAGGCAATGCATGGCATGAGTAAGAGAGGTAATTTTAAAACCTAGCATTGTCTTTATGAGTGGACAACAATGCTTTTTGAGTTTCCAATGCTCTTAATATATTGATGAGGCAATGAACCATACTTACTAGAATTTCTTGGTAAGTTTGTCATTGTATATTAATGGGGATAATGGCAATAAATTGTACCTATCACTTTAATAAAATATGCAACTATACCTATCACTTTAATAAAATATGCAACTAGATACTATTAAGAGCATATGTATTAGTCGTATCAAATAACAAATAATAAAACCTAATAGAAATCCTATGACAAGCTTTAAGGCAATGCACCTATCGATTGCAAAATATAATTATAATGGGAGTTGTCCTCTAGGATCTGGATGTCAAGTACTAGTATTACTATTTCTCTACTATTTAACCTAATAATTAAGATGATATTATGACTACTACTTATCTAACAAATAACCCTAATAGTTAATTATGTACCTTCTGAAGATAATACAATCACAAAACTATACCCCTTATCTTTATCCACCCTAAACCCTAATTTCTTATAATAAAGGATTGATTAACAAATCGTTTATATCTTCAACTACAAGAATTCCTAGTTTCATCAACTTCTCTTTCAAGATAATTGAATTCTAGTCGTACATGATTAATGGAAATATCTTTCATCATTAATTACATATAAAATTGCATTATTGTTCAATATTCCTAACAATGAATCAATGTTTATGCAGAAAGTTCATGAAGTTTATATCTAAATCCACATTTAAACCATTCTATTTATGTAAATCTATTCTATTAGATGAAATCTCTTTCTATCTAAAAGAAATCAAACATGAAATCAATTCTAACCACAAAGTAATCACAAGAACAATAAAGAATGCATGAATAGACTCAAGAACATAAACTTTCACTAATCAAACATATTTGGCTCATGGATCTAGGGTTTCGCAAGACTTAAGGTAAAGAAATATGCTCCTCCATGAATTTTACAATCATAACATAAAATCTAGAAGAATAAAAGTAAAGTTGATGTAAAATAATTCCCTTAAACAAAGATTTATGATCTTCAATGATGCCCTATCACTTCTCCTCTTGAAGCTCATAATTTTCTCTCTAGGGTTCCTAAGAATAAGGATGGGTCTCCAAAAAGATAAGTAATGGTTGCTATTTATAGAAAACAGTAAAATAATTTTCTGTACAGACATCCTGCACGGCCTTGCAGCATGATTATGTAGGAAGCAAATTGGCAAAACAGTGAGAATTTAAGGTCTGCATGACCTGAGCATAGCCTATGTAGGGGGGTCATGTACAATGAAAATTGCTTTTAATCTCTTCTTTGCTTCTACATAAGCTTGCTGCACAGCTTGTGTAGCCTCCTTGTACATTTTGAGATTGCTTGCTAGTCACTTTTGACCTTCTACACTAGTATTCTACGCAACTTGTATAGGAATGTCGTGCATGTTGTAAATCTTCACTTTCCTCAATTCTTCATCAAAATCTTCATTAACTCATCTAAATATCTTCATAATGCTCATCATCTTCCTTCATTCCTGAAATTAACAATTTAACCCAATAAGTATCATTTTCCTTAATAATTCACATAAAATCAATATAATATCATATTAAAACAATGTGAATAATAAGGGTTTTTAGACACTTATTAGATACCTTAATTAAAATTGATCAATTTTGGATTTGAAAGAACTTAATTGAGGTATTGTTAGCTTGCACAAATTTTTTTTTCAAATACTAAATTGATTAATTTCATAATTCGAGTATTAAATTGGCTATTTTCAAAGTTCAAATACCTAATTGCATATTTTATCAAATTTTATCCAAATTCAGATACCACTTATGGCATTAACCCTATATTAATAGCATGTTGGTTTATTAATTGGAAATAAGTACCCATATGCAGCATTTGATGCAGGCTGGTTAATTATATAGGAAACTAAATAAGTACTTTAGCTATTAGAAGCTAGTTATATTTTGCAAATTTATATTGTTGGACAAGAATACTTAGGTAAAGAGAGAAATTTATTGCTATCATTAGATGATATGTACTAACTTTTACAGCCAATATAAGAAGATTTCTAATCTAGCTTCCTTTTATTAAGAGAATATATGCAATTGCAATCGATTTCATATAGAGTAAGGTAAGTAGGAAACTTAAGAGAATTTTAATCAAATAGAGATTAAAACAACGTCATCCCTGGTTTACTAAATTTTGAAAAGGTATTTGAATTAAAGTGTGATTTGCGTGAAGTTGGATGAGGTACAATATTGATGATAAAGAATCTTCTAGCACACTTCATTAAGAAACTGAGTAGAGTGGCACCAATTTATCTTTTCCACGATATGGAATTATATGCACTTTTAAATTGATTTTGAAACATGCTAAATGGATTGAGTTCTTAAAGTCTTTTTTCATTTGTGATCTTATACGAAAAAGGAGTAGTCGAAACTATGGCTAATGCTCTAACCAAAGGGAATGCCCCAATTAGTTATCTATATGCAAGACTAATGGTTTAGTTTGATCAATGAATGGTATGCTCAAGACAATCAATTTTCTCATGTTATTGATAATCATGAGCATCTTCTTATTGTTAATGGTTGAATTTACTTGATGTTAACTTGTTTCAATATAAGACACCGTCATACCTATTAGGCCTATAGAGGAGATATTGGTTAAGGAAGCACATACCAATGGTTTTGCTAGTCATTATGGCAAACAATAGACTATGAAGTTACTAAAAAAGCATTAGCCTAGAATAATGAGATCTGTGCATCAAGCAGTTTAAAAATATGTTAAATATGTAAGATGGCCAAAAGTACATAGGTTAGAGGGACTATATGCAATTACCTATAATATCACAACCATGGGTAGATTCATGAATCTTATTCCACATTTTGCCTACAATACAACAAGAAAAGTATTTTGTTATGGTCGTAGTGATTGAATTGGGAAATTGACACACTTGTACGTTTAGTTCACTAGAATGAATAAGATTAAGAAGAAATAGATGCGCAAGCACGTGCAAGATGTTTAAGGGAAAGTTCTTCTCTTCACAAGAGCGATGACCTTAACTGATGGGGAAAATTCATTAGAAACTCAAAGACGACTTGATAGATTATATTGAACAACATTCTCTAGACATTCAAGACGTGTAATGAAAGAGAGTTAATGAAAATTTGTATTCAAGTATGTTCATGGAGTATGTGATGCATTTGAAAAATCTTTCTTTGGTCCCATTCTCCACGTTGGTTGAAAATGTATGAAGAACCAATAATCAATCACAAGACAAAGAAGAGGAAATTTTGGAAAAATGCCATTATGCTGATTTCCATATTAGAGAATCAATCACTCTTTATTTTTTCATTAGATATATTTTTATTAAAAAAAGATCTTTTTATAAAAAAATAGAAATTCCTCTGCTAATGGTGTAAAGACCCGACATGCCTCAAGCCTAAGATCCAGCATGCCTAGTCCCCCAACTACATATAATACTTGAGTATCACACGTAAGGCTGCCCATAAAAACAATGTTTATGTCGACTGATTGATCAATTCTTCTTTAAAAACATCTACAAAATCTACTCATTAAGAGTAGATCATCTATACTTATATTTCATTCACAATACCATCAGATTGGTACATCAAAAGACTACAAGTTCTTGTTTTCTCAAAACATAGAGATAACTTAATACTTTACGTTATAAACCATAGGCTTATAAGTAAGCCTTTAAGAAAAATATTACATCAAAATTTAAAGGTCTTGACAAAGTCTCTTTAAAAAATAAACATCTTATGTTTAAGGTTCCTATTCGTCCCATTCTTTAAGAAATTCTTCCCAAGCCATTTCATACCCCAAATCATCATAGAAATCATCCATTCCATGCCCCAAATCATCTACAACTCATCATCATTAGCACATAAAAAGGAAAATGTGAGCTAGAGGCCCAGTACACAATAATACAAATAAATACAAGACATACATTCTTCATCTAATGCAGTGAAACAACCATTAAATTATTTATCTTTAATTAGGTATAACAAATCAACATTGGAGTATTCAAACTCCAATAGTAATCCTTAAGAAACTAGAGGTCCTAAGTAACAACAATTGCTTAGGGAGTTGATATAGTAGCCTAAAACCTGTATCTCCTATAAGAACATCTACAAAGATAATAGTTTCATCTAGGATTCACAGCTATTTCTCATATTTAAATATCCTTAGTTCAACCATCCATAAATGTGAACTAAATCATACTATTTTCTTTTAAGAATAAGTAAATGTTATACCGATACCATTACCCTATCGACTATCTATTGGGCTACTTATAGATTTTCATGGCATCATGATAATAAGATGGCCTAGGCGTAACTACCATGTTGACATCACCAAATAGGATTGCTACTCCTCGGATTAGATTAAATAGTACATGCATAAACAATTCAAACACTTTTAGGCATCTTTGTTTATAGTCAATTTTAGATATTCCACTCCTATCAACCAACAATCAAGTTACTACGTACCTAATAGAACTGATATCTCTAGCAAAGGATCAGTAGAAAATACAACTTGGTAGGGGAATCTATTATAAAAGGCAATCCATATAAAATTCAACATCAATCCCTAATTAAATACTAAGTCCTTATCAATTATCAAACTTAAATAAAAACTTATGTCGAAAACAACTTAACATTTATGCATGTATCTACATAATATGTTCCATTATTCTTAATTTAAAAAAATAATAATTTTTGTACCAAATCATGGTAGATACAAGGCTGTGTTTTCCCCCATGTTCCCTTTATTTGAGAAACATGACCAAAACAAGTCATCGTGTTCTTTGTGTGCCTCATTTGTGGATTTTAATTCAGAGAGAAGCACAAAGTAATAGGATATGTCATATTCTAATCGTGCTTCTCTTTGAGTTGGAAACAAAATTGAAACATGTCTAGATAGAATGATCATGTTCTTCCTTTGTTTTTTTGACTAAACTAAGCACTCAAAGGTTAGAGAGAAGCATAGTGCAATAGAAGCAACTGCGTTCTAGCCATGCATCATTAACAACTTAAATCCTTAAGAATCAGATAGAAACATGGTTAGATGGGCCAACCATGCTATCTTAAAATTTACATTTGTTGAACAAATAGAGAGAAGCACGAATGAATAGGGCATCCCATATATCAGCCATGTTCCTTCTTGAGTAGTTTCATTTTGAAAACTCAGTGAGATACACAACCAGATCCATTACCCCATGTTCTCCTTGTGCTTGGCTTCGAAAAATAAAGCATACTAAAACCTAACACTTCAACATCAAATTTTACTTCAATTAACTTACATACATTAACTACACACACTTAGTAACATCGCATGTGTATAACTTGACATTTATTTCCTTCAACAATACTTACCACTTCATTTTCAATATAAGGAATAACATGAATCATACAATTCACTCATCTAACTCTATCATTGCAATAGCCATAATTTCCCAAAATCATATTTTATAAATGTGTTAATGAATTTATGCATGATCATGAAGCACGATGAATATGATTTATGTTAGTATATGATATATATGTTGTGTTAATTTGTTTGAATATCTATAAATCTTAGTGTAACTAAATATTGAGTTTATAAATTTATATATATAATAAAGTGTATGAAAATTAGTTTGAAACAAGTTAAATACATTTAATGTGTATTTCCACTTCTAGCAGAAAATTTGGATACAAACAAGCCTTAAATGCATTGATTATAGGCCAAAAACCAACCCTAAACCTATGCCAATTAAAGCACATTCTTAGACAGCCTCAAAAGTCAATATTTGGATAATTATCAAGTCCAAATTGTGCAAAATTCGTGTGAAAAATCAAACAAGCCAATATAACCCAAAAGAGAAGCTAAAAACACCATTTTTCTTCTTTCAAAGCTCACCCAACTCAAGTTCAAACATCACCTACATTTTTCTCAAGTGGAATCATCATTTACTTGTGGCAAGACCCTAAAACCAAGCCCAAGACTCTAACGGCCCGTTTACTTCAACTTTGGAAACAGGCAAGGAATAGAAAAGTTATTCCTTGGGAATGATATTACCGGTAATAGAGTAGGAATGTTTATTTCTATGTTTACTTTGTCTAAAGTTTTATTACGGGAATACACATTCTATTGTTTACTTCAACTTATTAATTCTAGCATTAAACTGCTAATAAAGCTAAAAATACCATTATGCCCTTATTGTGGTATTAATTCTAGCATTTAATTAAGGGTAATTTGGACAGGGTATTTAATTTTTTATTGCTTCTGGAGTGGGAATAGAAAAGGAATAAAAAGTTCCACCAGTTAGATGGAACTTTTTATTCCCTCTATAGAAGGAATAAAAAGTGCATGGGAATATTTATCACTGCTCATTTAATGCAAGTAAACAAAGTAATAGAGGCATTCCAGCAATAGAAATTCTATTCCTCCTCTATTACCTCCAAGTAAACGGGTCGTAAAGGTATGTGTTTGTTGTGTTAAGAACATATTTGTTAGTTTAAGGTTTTGTTGGAATATGAGTTTTTGTGTTAAAATGAGTTTTGATGATTTGCATGTGTTAGTTATGTATTGAATGAATATCTTGATGGGATATGAGTGATTAATTGAGCTAAGTAAGTGATAAGTAGTATGGAAGTGAATAAAGTTAGATATGAGTAGGGTTAGGATGGTTTAGAGAAGGGTAGATTGGCTTAAGGAAGGTTGGAAGATGATTTGTGATTTAAATGGTAAATATGAGTGTTTGATGAGTTGAATTGTAGATTTTGAGTGTTAAAAGAAGTTATAAAAAACATATAGGTCAAGGTTTGGTGTTGGAAATGTGTCGAGAGGAAGTTTGGAAATGAAAACTTGGGTAAAAAGTTGCATTTTTGAACAGCGGAGGCCTGCAATTTTTTGAAAATCTGTGTTGTAGTCTACATCGCCTCAATGCTGTTGGTGTAGATGTCAGCACTACCGGCATACATGGCAACATTGCAGTGTTAGGGGTATCTATGGGAGTGGACCGATCCCGTAGAACTCTCGAAAATTTTGAAAAATTTGAGTTCAGTTTATACCGGCTCAACGCCGCCGGCGTAGGCCATAACACTACTGGCGTTTGACTAAACGTTGCCAGTGATGGCAAGCATAGAATTTTTGGTGCATACTATACTACCTAAACGCCGTCGGCGTTGAAGGTCGGCGTGTCCCCTGCAGTTTTGCATTTTCAAAGCTTCTTCAAAACCATTCCTTTAGCTTATTAAATTATCTTTTGAGTATTTGTTGAGCATGTATGATGTTGTATATTGTATAAATACTATGTTATGACCTTGCCTTGGATCCATATAAATTCCCATGAGTGTTAAGCTTAGAATTAGTTATGTTCTAGGTGTAATTCAAAGTGTTTATATTAATTTAAATTGAATTTTCTTGTAACAATGATAGATACTCCTTCGAGTGCTTCTATTGGTTCTCTTCATAACACATGTACTCAGTAATGTATTTGATTTCTTACTTAGGATAGCATAACTAAATCTACTTTAATTTCTAAGTTGTTTGAATTGATTGTCTATTATGCCATTGAATTTGATTCGGGAAGCGACACCTTGCTCATATTGGGGGCATGCTAGTTTAGACGCTTAGGCCATCCCTGTCATGATGCAATGACTTTCATAAGTGACAAGGGGGATAGTTGATAGGGTTATTGGTATCGGTATAACATTTTCTTATTCTTAAAAAAGAAATAATATTATTTAATTCAATTGTTTTTTTAAACATTTAAATTAGATGATATTATGAATTAAGTTAAGTAAAGTTGTGAAACAGCTAAAAACCCTAGAGGAAACTACTTTTTCATTCATGGATATATCATTTAGGAAATATAAGTCCCCAAACAACTTATATCAACCCCTTCAACATCGAGATCGTTACTCAGGATCCCCAAATATCCTTGTTGTCCGAAGTTTGAATACTCTAGTGTTGTTTGACTAATTAAAGAATTTATATTAACTTGATGGTTGTTACATTTGCATGTAGTCTAAGCTTGTGTGCCACTCATCTTTGCTTTTGTTACATGCGCACTAGCCCTTTGGTTCAATATTTTATATTTCAGGTATTGAGGATCATGATGAGTTCTACACCAGAATGGGGTATGGGACGGATTTTGAGGAATTCCTAGATGATTGGGAGGATTAGGGATAACAATGATGGAATGGAATTTTTGTAATAGCATAGGTTGGAAGATATATGTAATAATTATGGCAGTTTTGCTAAACATATGTATTTTGTATATAGCTTGCTTATAAGCCTTGTCTGTAATATCTATATGTATGTATATATATATATCTGTAATAGATCTATATATTATATGTAAATGATATGTTTTCCTATAAAGTTTTTATAAATGTGGTGGTTTTAAAAATTTGTTCTTATAAGAGATTTAGGTAAACAATATCCAAACTGATCTTGGTAATCAACCTTACATATAACACTGCAGTTTATATGTGGTTAAAGATCTAAATTCATCTATCTTAATTATAGGGGTGAGTCTGGGTCTTTACAATCATCATCAATGACCTCACTTCCAACACTTTAACATGTAAACTATATAAACTTAATTATCTAACATGATGAATAATCAAACTTCAACCTCAGCTATGAACTCATTCACATAGAGGTTGCCTTTTAAAAAGTATATGATCAAATGATTAGTAAAACATATAAAACTTTACCTTAGGTGACTTCAATTTGGAGATGAAGTTTTAACAAGATTTTAGGTGGATTGTTTGTAGGAAGTTGATGAAATTTTATGTTCCTTCTCTTCTTTATGGATGTCGGTTCTAGGGTTTGTTTTGCAATTAAATGTGCAAAGTTTAAGCAAAAGAAATTATCCTCTAATTTTTTTTAAAAGTAAAGTATCTTTGAATATGGTGTCATTTGCAAAGATTATAAAAGGCTTTGGAGCTCATGGGCTTGATTTTGCAAAAATAGGGTTTGTACTCCAAAATTTTTGTAGCAAAATGGAATTGGATTTCATTTAGCTTATGGAGCTTGGATTTTGTTCCACAAAAAAATAGAAATTTTGAGCTCACTTTAAGACTTAAGTAACACAATATTAATTCAAATACTTAGCTAACTATTACAACCAAAATTTATTAAAACAAAATTCATTTACTAAACAAACAAAACATATGTGTCTAGTTAATTAAGTATAATTAGTTTGAGACATTTCAAATGGGAAGAAATATGAATTCCTTATCCATTCCATAATATATAGAATAGACATTTTTAAATAATAAAATAGACATTCCATGGTAGTAAAAACAGAATACTAATTTTAATCCTAATAATTAAATTCAATTGCCATATCACAAAGTAGATAATACTTTTGGTAATGTCCTTGGTTTTTTCCTAGAAGATGCTAACGCACAAGTTAGATTCCAAACTACTCTTTTAACACTCCATTTCATAATACATGGTCTAACGAATTGGCAAGCAGGACATTAATAGTACTTCAGACTATAATTGGTAGAAACCTTTAAGATTTTTTATCAATAGCTTCCACACTTGGATCCTGTGGTTCACAATTTTACTGGCAAAACTCCATAAGAGGTCGATTATGGGTATAATCCAATCACACTAGTGTATCTACTTCCTATATTAGTTAGATGAAATGGTAGTTAGACTGGGTCAACCAAGGCTAAAAAGGTGAATTTAGAATAGCAACCTGAATAAGCAAATTTCTATTGGATCCCAACAAAAGTGAATGCCCTAAGATTTTCTGAACATACCGGGTGAACCAGCAATTAAGTTTGTCATGAGACAAGAACTAAGCACGGACTAAGCATACCAAGGTTGACCCTAATAAAGATTAGATTTCATCGTATACATCACGATCAACTGAACAGCAATGCAAATATGCAATCAATTAAATTTTAATACAGCTTTAAGTGCAGTGAAAGCACTAATTAATAAATATCCTCAAATGCATGTGGCAGGGGGCTTAAAACAATCTATATTTCACAACCCTACATATCTCATCATATCACCAAGCCTGCTATAAAATTGAAAATCATTGATCAGGTGGGCAAAGGCAGAGCTGATTTTCAAATGCACTGTTTGCAAATGGATTAACTATAAAAAGCATAACTGGAAGGGAAGGAATGCGTTTACAAATCTTTAATCCAAAATTTACCTGTCAACGCTACTCCTTGGTTGTTACGTGCTATTCCCTGGTTTCACGAGCGGCTCTGCACTATTTTTTGTTTTATCAAGGCCCTCTGTACTATTACTTGTTTTATCAGGGCCATCTGCACTAGTCTCTGATTTTTCTTTAGTCTCGGTGTTGGATCTTGGCTTCTCTCCCCATTGTGTACTTGACGTAGGCCTCTCCCTATGATCAGCACTTGTCCGGGGCTACTCTCTTTGATCAGTGTTATGCCTGGATTTCTCCCTAAAATCTGTGCCACTCCATGGATTATCTGGCTAATCTACAGCTGGACCAGGTTGATTTCTTAGATTTGTTGATGATAGATATAAACATTTCCAGATGCTTTAAGCACTGTGGAATATGCTCCAAATCGCAGTGGTTATTACGTTTCCTTATTTTTTTTTCTTTTTTTTGGTTGTGTGTGTTAAGAGGAAGAAATAAATGTGGATAAGAAAATGGAAACAAAATTTTAAACAATAAGATGAAAATGTAAAGTCACATGAAATAGATTTATCTTCAATGTAATAGATAGATATAATATATATTACATAATTATAAATAATTCTAAATGTACTTTTTATTTTGATTTTATTTATGAAATTTATCAATCATAATAAATTATTTTGAAAAATTATCATTGTATAATCCAAATCTTGTGATTTTTTAGATAAATTAATAACTATTTTGTCGAATGTTATAATAAATATTTTAATACACTAGTAGGAAATTCAACATAAGATGCAAAAACAAGAAGGCAAAATTCGTCTCTTAAACAATCAAAGGCAAATTTCATCACTCCTAAAACCAATAGAGCACTCCGCTCTCTTTCACTCTCACTCTCACTCCCACTTCCCCCCCCCCCCCCCCCAAACCACCACCACCAACCACCACCACCACCACCACACTCCCCACCCCCCCGTGCCATACACACCACACACTAGTAAAGAAAAAAAAAAACATCCCTTCCATTTCTCAAACTTAATTATACGGTAAATTTGTCTCTCTCTTTATTTCTCTTAATTTAGTTTTTATCATTATATTTTTATATGAAAATAAAATTTATAATAAAATTGGTCTCTGAATTATATTTTGATTTTCATACAAGTATCTAGTAAATTGTATTGATTCGATTAGATATTTGGAGTATTGCAATTCCTAAAAGCTTAGTTCAATTTTTATGAAAATTTTAATTCAACTATTTATACGCTAGTAGTTATATATTTATTTATGTGTATTTAATTTATAGTTATGTATTTTTGTTTGTACTTAAAAAATTGTATATTTTTAGGATGTAGTAATTACATATTATTATTCAATCTATGTTTATTATGTTTAATAGCATGACACATAGATTAAATATAAATATTGAAATGTTAATATTTATATGTTTATTAATTAATGTATGTTGAATTTATAGTTATGCATTTCTTGTTAGTAATTGAAAAAATTATATAATATATATATATATATATAAGATCAAGTAATTATATATTATTTGGAACTTGTTTAATGTGTTTAACTTAATGACACATAGAACAAGTGCAGGTATTGAATTTCTAATACTTATATATTTAGTAATTAATGTATATTTTATTTATATTTATATATTTCTTATTAGTAATTTTAAAAAAATTATATGTATTTAGGATCTAGTAATGACATATTATTATCTAATACATGTGTATTATGTTTACCTTTATGACACATAGATTGAATACAATTATTTAAATGATATTATTTGTATGTTCAAAAAATTTATATATATTTAGAATCTAGCAATTATATATTATTATCTAATACATGCGTAATGTGTGTAACTTCATGACACGTGGATTAAATATAGTTACTTAAATACTACTATTTGTATGTTTATCAATAATTTATGTTGAATTTTTAGTCATGTATTTCTCGTTAGTGATTCAAAAAAATTATATTTATATTTAGGATCTACCAAATATATATTATTATTAACATATGCATATTATGTTTAATTGCATGACATGTATAGAGTTTAATAATATGGTAAATCAGCATATAGTGTTCCAATATTAGATGCTCGAATACTTATAGGGGAGTTATCTGATGTGACTAAGATGTGGTAATTAATTAAATGCCAATTTAGGATGTCTGCACGAACTTGGCATATGACACGTGATTTGACAACTACGCAATATAGAAAGGGGGTTAGAGAATTTTTACAAGCTACTATAAACCGTAAGAGAGCAAATTGATTGATTAGATGCCTTTGTAGAGATTGTCTTAATAGTTCATGGCAATCTATTCAGATTATTGAGTATCACTTCCTCAATAGGGGAATGGCTTGGACCCACTCTCCTTGGATTTTTCATTGTAAGGATGTAGATGAATACGGGGTAAATGATAATATTGTTATGGATGAAGGAAGTAATCCACTTGAATATACGCACTTTGAAGATGAAGTAAACCAAGAACTTTTGAAAGATATTGCCGCTAACATAAGTGATCCTGATGGAGATGATGTTGATAGCGAAAATGAAAGTAGTAGGTTTGATGGAGAGGGGTAGACTAAAATGTTTGAAAAAGCAAAGAGTCTAGTGTATCTGGGTTATACAAAGTTCTCTTTACTATCAACAGTATTTCAAATCATAAATTTAAAGGTTAACGATAAGCAATCAGTGAAATCATTTAACATTTGGCTTGATTCAATAAAAAGTCTGTTAATTGCAGGTAATTTGTTACCTGCATCGTACTACGAAGCAGGAAAGTTTTTGAAGCAGTTAAGCATAGATGCAAACATGATCCATGCTTGCAAAAATGATTGTGTGTTGTTTCAAAAAGAATTCGAAAATCATGATAATTGCCTAGTGTGTGTGGAAGGGAGGTGGAAGCTTCATTCAAAGAAACAAAAAACAACACCGGTTAAGATTTTGCGGCATTTTCCATTAATTCCAAGATTACAACAGCTATTTATGTGCCGGAAAATGGTTCCAGAGATGAAATGGGACAAAAAAACAGTATATATCGATGAAGGGTGTGTTGAGGCATCCTATGGATTCCGAACAGTAGAAGGGATTGGATGGCAAATATCCTTGGTTCATGTCGGATCCTCAAAGTATGCGATTAGAACTTACCACCAATGGGTTTAATCCCTATGCAAACATGAGCACAACATACAGTGTGTGGCCATTTATTATGTGTGTATATAATGTTCCACCATGGAGATGTATGAATGAGCCATATATGATGACGTCTTTTTTAATACCAAGGCCGAAATCACCAGGTAAAGACATTGATGTGTACTTACAACCCCTTATAGAAGAGCTGGAAGAACTTTGGGCAAATGGGGTGAAAACACTAGATGTGGTGGAAGGACAGATATTTTGAATGCATGCTGCATTGTTATGGACTATTAATGATTTCTCGGCTTACGGTGACATATCAAGCTGGACGATGAAGGGTTATAAGGCATGTCATATATGTAACGTCGACTACATGAGTGGACATTCAAACAGTAAATTTGACTATATGGGCCATAGACTATTCTTGCCTTTAAGACATAGATGGTGCTACGACAGTGTAGGTTTTGACGACACCTTGGAAACAAGAGCCTAGCTAAGGGATTTCACTAGGGCAAACATTGTCGATCAATTGAGTTGGTATGAGCATGTCATTTTGGGAAAAATGCAAGAATGGCTCTATCATCGAAGGAATGAAGACGACACAAATTGATGTAAGAAGAGTCTGCTCTTCCGGTAGCCATATTGGAGCGAACTGCACATAGACATAACCTTGATGTGATGCATATCGAAAAGAATATATGTGACAACTTGGTAAATACTACTTTCAATCTTAAGGGCTAGTTAAAGGACACAGATAAGGGGGGACTTACCCTCCAGGAAATGGGTATTTGTTTCGAGTTACAGCTACAGCAACGTAGTGGACGCATTTTCAATCCACCAGCTACATATACACTTTCCACTCGGCAAATGAGAGAGGTATATAACTAAATTGGGGATGTGAAGATGCCTCATGGTCATGCTTCCAATATATCATCTTGCCTAGGTGCTGATGAAGTTAGTTTGAGAGGTCTGAAGAGCTACGATTGTCATGTTCTACCGTAACAGATTCTCCCAGTAGTCATTTGTAGGGTCCTAGATTCGAATTTAAGATGTTATATGTGATGTATCTCGTTTTTTCAGGGAATTGACTGCTAAAGAACTCCGTATGAATCTATTGGAGTCCTTGGAAAAAATAATAATCCTAACTCCTTGCAAGTTAGAGATGATATTTTCCCCTACTTTTTTTATATTATGATCCATTTAGCCGTGCATCTTCCGAAGGAAGCACACGTCTGTGGCCCGGTCTAGTACAGTTGGATGTATCATGTTGAAAGATACATGGAAGTTCTCAAGGGAGATTTGCAGAATAGGGCATGACCAAAGGGTTCAATTACTGAGTCATATGTTGTGAGGGAGAGCATTCATTTTTGCTCATTGTATTTTTAGAACATGGACTCAAGAATAAATAGACCCCACCAATAGTGGGACAAACCACTGGAGAAATGTTCATCATCATCATTTCGAGTATTCGCATAGGTCGTACGTTCAATAGGTGCATGCATTATAACAGGCTCAAACGTAGAACTCACTAGGATGCATTGGACAGTATTGAATAATTGTGAGGAGATGCAATAGTTTATGAGGTATGTCGTGGCTTTTGCATTCATTTATGGCCTAATAACACGATAATTTCACCATTTCCTAAGGTAGACTTGTAATGGAATTACTTACAGGGAGTTGAAGAATCAACTAACTGCTCGTGGAGCAAGTAATGTAGGAGGAATAGCATGTAAACATTTTGTCAAGTAGTTTAGAAATAAGGTTAGTACTCACTTAAAACTTTAGAACCATAAATTCATCGGTATCTTTACATATAAATTTAATCATTCTCATCCTCTATAGATTATGGAGCATATGTCTGTCCAAGGGTGTCAATTGGCAGAAGATCTAGAAGCTTTAGCGTGGGCCTTGATATTAATCAATATAGCTTCAATGCTTATATCATGAATGGTGTTCGATACAACACAAAAGCCAAGGAGGCAAGATTAAGATCACAGAATAGTGGTGTATATTCATCGGTGCAGATGGTGGACAACAAATAATATTTTACTGCGTTCTCACAGAAGTTATCTAACTAAATTATGTAGGGTCCAAACAAGTATTTTTATTCAAATGTAGAGGATCCGATATAGACCGGGATAAACCAAAAATTATCGATGGAGACCTCATATCGATCAACACCACAAGGTCATGGTATGATAACGACCTAGACATTTTTGTAGACCAAGCGTAACAAGTATTTTACCTAAAGGATCCAGGCAAGCGATCCAGCAACTGGAGGATTGTACAGAAAGTTGTACACCGTCATATATTTACCCATATTCTCTTCCAATTTGAATGCACAGAAGATAGTGAATCGATTGAGCCACCTCGAATAGAGAAGCCAATGCAACAGACGGTGCAAAGGCCTTAGGCGATTCCAATCGATCGCATATTTGATGATCTAGAAACCTTACACGCTTACTCGACTAGAGTGAAGGTCGCAGTGGCATAGGGGATGATGAGAACATTAAAAGAATGGTTAGAAGCTCTTCCAAATGATGTATTAGAGACTATCAAAAACACTAATAGTATGGAACAAATTTCACAAAGGTTGGATTTTGACATTTAACGTTGTTAATTTTTTTTTTTTTTTTTGTGATGATCCAGCTCTGCTTGTTACATGTATTCGAGGTAAAAACATTTATGCATTACATGAAGACAAAATTAAATCCTTGGGAATTTTTTCAAGATGGAACAACTTTGAATATAGAAGATCAATATCAATTCATAAGTTGTAGACAATATTTCAACTTGATAAGCTTAATTCCATTGTTCAAATTTCAAACTCTAATAAACTAGAAGATATTTTCCTCAAATCAAGCTAGAAATTAAAATCAACGACTATATTGGTTGAAAAAAGAGAAAATTGCTCAAGATTATCTCATCTGAAAAATAGTTATTCTGAAGCTATAAAAGAGACTAGAGTTCAAAAATTTGACACACATCTTATAAATTGAAAATTTAAAGTTCAAAGCCGCACATAGTAATTGCCGGAGGCTCTATTAGAGGAATTATGCGAACTTAAACACTTATTTAATATTTCTTTATATTCATACTTAAATATGGAAAACTTATTATATCTGATCTTGAGCACTTTTCTGTCCGCTTTTAAAAGTTTGTTGAGTGCTTTGTAGAGAGAATTACTCTAATATCTTGTAATTTTGTGTTTAGCCGAGTGGTGAGGCTAGTGGATAGAGCAAATCACTACAAGAAAACTGAGCTTTAAAACAGAAATTCTACAACATAAAATGGGTAAAAAAATTATATTTCTATAAATAGAAAAGTGATGATAGTTTTTGGGACAAAAGTTTATGTTTGGAGACAGAATTTTTATTTATGAAGCCCAGATTTCTTATAGTGAATAAAGCATTGGTAGTTGTAATATATTTTATTTTTATTGGATTTAGTGGAACAAATTGATGTGAAACTGAGCCACTAACAGTAAAGCTGGAATAGAGGATTAAACCTTTATAAATCATAGGTCTCATTTCCTTTCATGCACTTTACTTTTAGTGTTAATCATATTTTTTTAATATTGTTGCATGCTAATTTATTTAATCAATAATTAGAGAAAGTTTTTTTCAAAAATCATTGTCCTAATTTTATACTTCGAAAAAGTTTAATAGCAATCATTTCACCCTCTTCTCTTCGATGCTTAGTTGGAATAAAAAAACTTAAACCGTGAGCTCAATAGCTTGATGACTCTACTAAGATTACCGATTCACAAGAAAGCTAGCCACCTAATAACTTCTATATTAAATTTCATTCCTTCAATCCTTGTATTTTTGTAAATAGTCATCATTTTGTAAATATTTCTTTATAAATCATTATTGTAAATAGTCGTACCAATCGATCTTCAAGTGATGCAAAAAATAAAGTCCATGAGAATAGTTGAAATATCCTTAAATTTTACTAAGCTTAATTAGGAAAGTAATATTAATTAATATGAAAATACAGACTAATTTGAACCTCATTTTGAATTTGATTTATTAATTATAATTAGATGGCTAAGTTAATCAAGTAAATGAAAACTATATGATAAAAATTTAGTCAACATTAATTATGTTGATATAATTAAATTAATTGATTTAGTGATAGAATTAGTTTGAGATTAGAGATCAATATAATTCCAATTGTTATGTTATATTATCCAATTATTTAAATTATTCTTAAATTTTCTCAATGAGCTAATTTATCGAAATTCTATTGCCTAAATTCCTAAATTCTAATCTCAAAGCCTAAATTCAATTAATTTATTTCCTAGAAAATATAAACTTTTGAAATCAAGTTTAGTTATTTGAATTCTATACTTTTTTTTTTTTCTAATTTGTTGTTATAATGATGGTCTCCGAATTATTGCAAAGTTTCTAATAGGGGTGTGAAAAAAACCGAATGTTTAGGATAACCGAATCGAAACTCATGCACTTGGGCCATTAGATTCGCTAAGGTCCAGTTCTGCACTTGAAACCACAACCTGGGTTTGTTGGAGATTGACGTTTCAACCCTCGATTAGGCAAACGATGATACATATGTTAATGGACACCACCCTAAGAGGAAAAGTTATGACCCATGAAAGCAGTTCGAGTGAAATACTTTCTCATAGGGAATCTAGAGAATCGCAATTATAACAAAATAGTTTAGGATTGAGTGTGCAACGAGGTATGCTAAGGAAATTAAAGGCCCGATCATTTCAAATCGATTAATTTGATATCAAATCAAAATAACCGAAAAAGAGGTGCTTCGAATAAATTAGATTACTATGATTTTGAGTTAGAATGAAATGAAGGATTTTCTCTTTTTTCTTTTTTTTTTTTTTTTTTTGGACTTAAGAAATGAAGGATCATTATCAAGATAAACTTGGAAAAAAATAAAATTACATAAAACCCATTGAGGTTGGACATTTAAGTTGCTATGATGGCTTTTGATAAAGGGATTGACACAGTTCGGTTAACCAGTTCATCACCCTCTTTTTTAACCAAATCGAATTAATTGATTTTTCAATTTATTAAACCAAAATAAGTCCATTATTAACATTTAACCATCTTAATGGTTAATCATTTTTTCAGTTCATTTTTCGATTTTTTGTTTTTAGTCATTCAGCATAATAGTTTATTAAAAAAATTGCAGTTAACCGTATTTTAATTTATAACTATACAAAACCTTTTCCTTCAAAATTACTTCAAAAAATTGTAAATGAATAAATCAAATAATGACAAAACCAATTAATCAAGAACATAAGACTCGCACTAGTTTATGATGCTTAAAATTTAATACCAACATTGCACAAATTGAAGTTTCATATCTTCTTCATGTTCCAAATTAAAACACAACGAAAAGTTATTGAACACTTTCTTGTACCTAAGTGTTCCAATTAATACATGTTCCAAATTATAATAGTTTAATAATTCAAAGTTGAACACTTTCTTAAATTCTTCAAATTACATAAATATTCTCAAATATTAATTATATTCATATATTATATATAAATATATGTTTCAGATCGGTTAACCGAAATCGTTTGTTTTTGTCTGTTATAAACTGAAGTCAAAACTGAAAATTGAAAATTTAAAATCTCTAACCCTAAACCAAAATTGTTAATCATATTTTTTGATTGGTTTTCTAGTTTCATTGGTTTTTTTTTTTTTTTTGTTCTTGTCTACCCACAATCCAGAAGATAAGTTGTTTCATACGAGGAAAAACAAAAGAGAGAGAAATAGAGTTACTAAAGCCATTATGCCACAAGCCGTTGAAAGAGATGGAAGTAATAGAAAAATAGAGCTAAAAGTTCCTACCTAGTTTGACTTATCTTAAATCTATGAATTATTACTTACATTCCACCACAACTAATATATTTTGTAAGTTATCTTTTGTGATATTAGATTTCCAACATGTTGTTTAATACATAAACTATCGGTATAAATACTAACTATACGAGAAATCGTGTTTGATATTAGATTAAAAACGCGTCGTTAAACATGCGATGATAGTATTCATAATAACTACACACATTAAAAGTTCCTTTTTGCTTTATTTTACTTTTTGATATTAGATACCAATATTTAGAAGTATGAAATTTCCCTATCTCATTAGAAAAAATGAACATGATGATATCTTACCCTGCTGCATTAATCGGTACAATGCTTATTCATAGATTTATGAAAATTAATTTTCATGAATAATTAAATTGTCTGACACTCAATGACAATTTCAACATTTGGAAGACATTTGTAAATATTGCAATCACTAATAGTCCTTATTTTTAGTGACTTTTGCCAATGCCTCATTTTATGTAGTGCTGATTATATATATATATATATATATATATATATATAATGTGTGTGCGTGTGTTGGGGAAATCAAGAAGAAATGGTGCAAACAGTAAGAGAACGCATAATGTGTATAACAAATATAACTATAAATGAGTCGAACTACTCTAGCTCGGTTTGACTCCAATTCGATTAGCAAGGGAGCCAAGCTCAAGCCTAAAGTAATACTCGTTTATCAAAACAAGTCAAGCTTGAATTTTGATTCAGATTCTCAAACTTGCTCATGAAAAGCTTCTTTTAAGCTTATGAATAGACTCGTAAGGAGGCTCATTAACCAATTTATAAGCTTAGTTATGATATATAGTAGATAATTAAAACAACACAATTAATTTTTACTTAATATATATACATGTATATATTTAGAAACTCTAACATATCACTATTAGGATGGAAGAAAATAAAAAAATTGGCTATTTCAATGAGTTGAGCTTGAACTTTTAATTTCAAAGTTAATAAAAGCTTGTTGGCTTGATGAAAAACTTAGCTCGGCTAGAATAATAAATGAGTTAAGCTTGAGCTTAAAATAAAGCTCATATAGCTAAAAGAGCCGAGCTCGAATTTAGATTTTAGACTCAATAAAAAACTCAACTTAAGCTCGAGCTAGATTATTTTTAAACAAATCAAGCCCAAGCTTTAAAAAGCTCAGCATGACTAGGCTTATTTGTAGTTCTAATAGCAAATGGTTTGATGGAGTCGAAAAACACGAATAATTAATAGGTTTAACAACATATGGTTGAGAATAAAAAAATTTATGTAATAGGTGCTGGTTATGGGTTGAGTGATTATGATTTTTGCATGCAGTCTTTTAGTGAATTTCGTGAAATTTCATCTGGCATGCAATTGTTCTTGATTTCGTTATTCGTTATTGCTTTCTCTTTGAAAAGAGGAGAAAAAAACGCACAGCATTAAATAATCTTAGTTGGGAGCCGTTGGATTATTCGAAGTTTCAAAAATTGAGATAATTTTAATGAGGATTTCAAGTTAGATCTAGTATGGAGAGGCTATTATATTTTTAGTACTTGAAGTTCATTTATATCTTTGAAATGATCAATTTAGATATCATATTATTATTTACCAATTTGACAATATGGGCAAACATTAGAGCTGCTACAAAATGATTTTGTTTGATCATGCCTTTTATTTGTGTGCAGTTACAAATAATCTTTAAATTTGCTTGTTAGATCTATGTGGGCATGTGTTGAATTATTGAAACATTTCATCATTAAATAGATATGGAAATAAAAGTTTAATAAGTTTGATAAGAGGATGAACACATCATTTAATTCTTACTGATTAGAAAAACACTAAAACATATTACATATGTATTATACCCATTGACCTTTTTTATTACATAAAAAACATCGAAATCCTATTTTTATAATCTATCCCATTATTTTGTAATAGAAAAGTATACATCAATTAGTACTCTAAACATACGAAAACACCCGACACAAAACCATCAACACACACGGTCCATCCATGTTTCTCCCTTCTACACATATATGGAAGGCCCAAAAGAACACCTCACACAGCATCATATCACGTTTAAACATCAAATTCTAGATTTATAGCCGGTTGATCCTGACTTTGATGAGGAGAAACTTTCCAGCGAAAGATTAGATAAATGATGATGAATATGTTGATCAAGATCACCACGAAAGGAGAGGCCATGACCCAAAGAAGCAGCTCAAATGCAATACAACCAGAAACCAAATTGATATAGCAGGCAAATGTTTCAATTCCAGATCGATTCACTTCTATCGTTGATAGAATATATATCACCTCCAGTACAATCTGAACTTGGAAAAAGACATCATTGTCATAAGGTACATCTCTTACTTTCAAGAGTAAGTAAAGCAGCACCCTGAAGACAAAAGCCATATTGAGCATTTCCAGTGTAATATGAAATCGTTCCCTAACTCGACTAGGTGGCCTGCTAGAATCAGAAAAATATTAGAAAGAATAGAAGAATAAAAAAATTCAATGAGCTTCTTGATAAATAATAGATTTGAATTTGTAGTAACAGAGAGCTACAGGTTAAGCATTCCCTTCATATTATGCACTATACTAACAAAAAAAGAAAGAAAGTGATGCATAAAATGGGAAATAAAAAGAAGAAAAACCATGCTAACATTGTTTGGGTGGTGGAATCTGAATTGTGTTGCTCTGTAGTAGTACGCACTTGATTCATGTGTGATGAATAATTGTGAGAAACGGAGAAGCTTATTGGCTCTGTTTATATAGAGAGCAAGCTAAACACAGCCATAATCGCGTCAAGAAAGTCAGAACAGGGATAGGAGGGCCGAAGTTTCCACTTATAATCCCGAGCTTTTCAATTTGGATGACCTTAAGGATCAATGAAAATGACGTGAAAATGATATTAAAATGATCAACAGTATCACATACTGTTCAATATCATTTTCACTTCATTTTCATTGATCCTTAAGGTCATCCAGTGATCTTAAATGTCATCTGATTTTATGCTTCTTTTTAATGACTTCTAAAAATACACTTTTATGTGCTTATACCGTCAATATGATCGAAAACACTGAATGGGTCCGTTGAAAGAATAAAATTATAATAAAATTTTTGTTATTGAGAAATGAAAAAAAGGTATAGTAGCATTTTTTAATTTTTTATTTAAATATAGGTATTTTGAAAAAATATAGTTTCAGTATTGAATTACTATTTATAAATTTAAATAAATAATGCTATTCAATATTTTACATAATAGAGATTTCTTATAAAGTTATTATTTTCATAAATTAAATACCATAATAATTATTCATAAAAAAATAGGACCGTAACATTGGCTCTCCTGCATCTTCCCTGCCATCCTAGTTTTCAGCTAATTCATTCCTAATCAATCCCACCAATAAAAGAAAACACTTGGTTTCACGTACAGCTTCTTTTTCTTTTCTTTTTTTTTTTTTTAACCACGGAATGTTTTGCTATGTGCTTAACCTTTCATTTATTTTAAATTTAGTGTTTCGATCGTAAATCATTAAAAAAATGTGCTTTTAAGCATTTTTTTTTATCTTATTCTAGATAATAGGACTAAAAAATACTACAGTAAATATAAAAAAAAAATTCTTATAATGAAGGGCACAATAGTCACTAGAAGTGCTTATGCACTTTTTTAAATATTTAGGAATCTGAATGCTAATTCCCAAAATAAGAAGTTCGACACCTTATGGGATTTATATGTGATATGTCATCAATATGAGAAGCAAATGTTTGTTTCCTAAAAGCTTACGTATTGTTGTTATCATTATTATTATTATTATTTACCAGATTTATATCGCATATATCCATATATAACGAAGAGAGAATAAAGAATTTTGCACAATCAACGCCCGGTCGTCGATTTATTTTTGTTATTGTTTCTTCTCATTGACAACCATTATGAGCAAATAAACATAAACTGATCAAAAGAAAAAGAAAAAGAAAAAAGGAGAGCTCATTGTAGATAAAATATAACAGTGTCTTCATGCCAGATACTAACCAATCGTAACATTTTCCCTTGGTAGGATCTTATTTAATCAAAATACTTTAAAAAACTTAATTCATCTCTCTCTCACACTAAATTCTACTTTAAGTCCTTATAACTGTCAAAATTAGCGGATGTGGTGTGAGAATACATGATTTAAGACACTATGTTTTACGGGCATAATTTCTTCATCTAGCACGAAATGGTAAGATCCAATATGTTAAGGCAGCACTTATGTTGGCCAAGTCTTATATTTGGATGATTGTTTTTTTCTTTTTATCTGTATCTAATCTATATCCATCTATTCCAAGTCTTATATTTATTTGAAAAACTATTTTATCTGTATGTTATTTTCTTCATTTCATAATTACTATAAGGCTAGTGATTGGAGTATAAAAATTGAGACATATTCATTCACTTACTTTTAAGAGGAAAAGTTAAAAAAAAAATATTATATATGCATTGGAAAGAAAAATTTTAATTAGTATTCCTGCAAAATATAAATAAAAGGCAAATATGACCAACTTTATAGGGATTTATTATATTCTTTTGTCTACATTTGTTTGTTAACAAATATATGCACTTGAATGAATGCCATAATAATAATACTACACTAACCAAAATAAGATGAACAAAATAGATCTAAATTTGTATAGTATAGTTCATAACTAGCGGTTGACAAAAAAATATCCAATAGATAATACATACCAAGTGTATAGTCATTGTCATGGTTCTGAAACCAAATCGGAATCGGAACTGCCAGTTTCGGGTCTTAAAATTGAGGAACCAAAACCAGAACCGTCTTCCACAGTTCTGGTCCGGTTCCCGGTTTCGGTTTTGGAACCGTGTGAAACTTTTTTTTTAAATAAAATAAATTTTAAAGTTAAAATAATTTTTAACCAAAATTTTTAAAAATTATTTAGAATGCACATTTATATGTATACAAACACATCCAATATCAACTATAATTAGTATTATGATATTGTAAAATACTCTAGAAGATAAAAAGAAAATTACAATGCAAAAAATAGTCTCACATTATTAAAAAAATAAAATTTTCTTTTAGAAAAATTTTATTTAAACTAATTATATATGATTTTATGCTATGTTTATTTGTATTGTTGATAATAACATATTAAATATTATGAATAAGTAAAAAATTTTACTATCTATATGAAATAATTTAAATATTAATAAGTATATATTAATATTATTTTTCTTTTTTCTTTTTCTTTTTAATGAAATCAGGCGGAACCAGGAATTACTTAGGAACTGTGAAATCGACCGTTTCATAGCCGATTTTGGAATCGGCTAACCGGATCGGTTCCGGTTCTGGAACCACCAGTAATGGTTCTAGTTCGGTTCCTAGTTCGAAAACCGAACTATGCCTATATCTACACGTATATGTACAAATGGTGTATAACTATCAATCATTTATTAACACATAAAAAAATGGTTGATAATTTTCAAAGTAACTATTACTCATATGACTACAGTGGGCGATAATAAATATCTCGTTAGTTAAACTCCATCGGATGACAGATTTCCAGGTGGCTTCTATTCATCATAGGTTGATCCAATTAACAGTCAAAACACCCAAATCCCCATGGGGAAGAGCGGGAGTGGATCAGTCTGATTTGATAACCTTTTGCAAAATTGACTAAGGCTTTTGAAGATGAAGCGAATCAATTCTGAGAAAATGTGAAAAATGCAACTGCGAGTTCAAGTATTTTTTTAATTTTACATCTAAAATTTGAAAATACTGAATGGCACATCTAACTTTTACTTATTAAATATTGCAACTAGAATTTAAAGTTACTAAAAATCATATCCAATAGAACTTTATTTTATATTAAATTACCTACCATATAGTAATCTTGAAAGGATGACAATAATTGTCAGTCGAATGAAATGTATAAATGTAAACAAATAGCAAATTTAGCAAGTAAAAGTTGGATGGACAAGAAATTTTACAACTCCAAACTTTAGGTAGGGGAAAATACATAAAATTCGTATGGTAATTTTGATCGTATGAATGAAACTATATAACAATTGAAAAGTCCAAGTTATGAGTTATATAAAGCTATCATTTTTTTTTCAAAATTACACAATTGAAAATAATCCATTTAATAGTGACATTGGTCTAAATATTTTATGTATTCTATTTTTTTTTTCTAATCTATTCTTGTATTGACCTTTTTTTTTCCATAATTCCAATATATATATATATATATAATTTTAATTTTTTATAATAGTCCGGTTATAAATCTCTTCTAAATTTCATAATTTTTCATAAATTATAGATGTCCATACTTTCTAGACAGAAATATTTCCATAGAAGATGTCCATACCTGTCACGGTCCTATGCTTTTCGCTAGCACAATGGAACCGTGTGGCGCTTACTGTCCTACCTAAGCAAGCCTAATGCAGCACTATTCGGTTGATGATCGGTCTTAATATCTGTAAGCAACGCACGTAGGCAACAGTAAGTAACCAACAATAAGTAAAAAGGGATGTGGGCATGAATCAATCTGAAAATGTATCACACCTTATTAATATCTCATGTACAGGCAACAATAAAGTGTGTGTGGGGATTTGTGTAAACTGAGATATCATTGACTGTGGGCAGTCAATTGATGAGTAAGAGCTTCTATCCAGAAGAGTACTCACACCCCTAGAAAGAGCTTTATTAGCTTTTTGTGGTTCCGGCAGGAGGAGACATTAAAATTGGTGAGGAGGCAACACTAAAATTAAAAATAAATAAAAATACTTACAATAGTCCCCCCATATACTCCTAATATACAAGAGATCATCACAATACCCTTCAATAATGAGCATTTACAGAAACATGGTGTAGGTTAGTATGGTATCTACTACATAACCATAGGAAAAAAAAAATCCTTTTCTTATATTTGGTTTGTATTCTTGTTATTTCAATGTGCATGATATTTCGTGAAGTATTAACTTTTAGCAACTTTAACACCAGCTGTAAATTCCAAGGTGAAGGATGCATCACATGCAACAAGGTAGATTCTCAAAAAATTGTGTTAATGTTACAAATGATACTTGAATTTCTATAAATATGTAATAAGATATTAACACTTTAAAATTTATCAATTGAATACCTAAACTTTAAAATTGATTAATTTAATACTTGAAAGAATTTTTCTTGCACACCAACAGTACCTCCACTAGTTTTTTCAAGTACTAAATTGATTAATTTTAAAGTTTAGTTATTAAATTAATCAATTTTAATATTTGTGTACCTAGTTGTATATTTTGGTAAAGTTCAGACATCATTCATGATATTATCCTTATAAAATTTGGGATTATCTAATAAAAATCCTAAAAGCTGCTACATCTACTCTTTCTCTCTCTCTCTCTCTCATTACTTTTAATGTTTGTTTTTATAAATTTTTATTGTGTGAATCCCATAAATAGTATAATTTAATTCTAGGAACATTTTTTTCAAGAATTTTAGGGATAAAGTTGAAATTTTTCAAAGAAAGAGTTCTTTAAAATGTTAAAATGGTCCACAAGGACTCTAAATATAAGTCCTTAGAATTAAAGATATTCTTATAATAAAACAAAAAAGTTTGCAGGTACACATAAATAAAATATTAACATTTTAAGTGGTTAGAGCTACTACAAACAAGACAAGTAAAGTCAAGCCGAGTTTTTGAAATCTTAGCTCATTTAGAAATTACTAAGCTCGAGCTCGAGCTTGAGCTTGAGCGCACTTTTTATCGAGCTTGAACTTCGGGTTTGAGCTCAACTCATCTATTGAGACTAGACAAGCTTTTTATAGAGCATCTTGAAATTCAAGCTCAAGCATGAGTGAGCTCATTTAGATAATTTATTTTCAATTTAAATTTCTACATCTTGATTCTTTTCAAACCTAAGAGGCGCTAAATATATATTTACATATATTATATAGAAATTAGTTTTTGTTGTTTAAATTATGTATTTATATATAATATGTCATAAATATAAAACCCATAAATCTATCAACCAAGTTATTAATGATCCTATTTATGAGCCTACACATAAGCCTAGTCACAAGCTTAAATGAGACTGTTTACGAGCCGACTCATGAGCTTAAATCGAAACTTGAGCTCGACTCATTTATATAAATGAGCCTTTTTTTTTTTCCTTAAAGTTTAAGCTTAGCTAGTTTATATATCGAACTCAAGCAATACCAAGCTTAAAGCGAGCTGATCTGACGTAGCTGGTGAGAACCCGTATACAAGTCTAATAAGAACCCCTACTTTTAGAAATGCTTACTAATCAATGCTAGTGCCATAATTTTTTATTGTGTTCATATGCAATAGAGAAAAGAAAAGAAAAGGGGAAAAAAAGAAAAAGAAAAAGGCTTAACACTTTAGCAATAGAATTTTATGACATCTATTAGGGTCTTTAATATTGCGAAGAAATTGTTTTTACCGATTCACAAAATACAAATTACATCAAATTAATTACGTAAATACCGATGCACAATCGCATCTTGGGCATGCGATGATTCACATTTTTGTATGTGAGTCGTATGTTTGAAAAAGCGATCAACATATAAATATAAATCGCATGTTTAACAAACGATTTAATTTGAATTGCCTATTAAACATTCAATTCAACAATGTATAAGGTTTTGGTTAATCACACGATAAAAGAGCACTTCTTTTGTAAATATGAATCACTTAAGGAAGATGCAATTCATCATTATAAAATTTGTAATTGATTTTATCTTGTTTGTATCTATGCTTTTTTTTTTTTCGAATGATCAGTAAACATGTGTTTCACCCTAAATATTGCATATGAGAGTAGAAATTAATATTGATTCCTTGATATTGTGTTCACTATTGAAGAATGTTAATAATCTAAATATGTGCTCTCTTAGTGTGATCATGGCATGTAGGGATAAGTCCTCCCAACTTCAGCAAGTAACAATTGAAGCAACTTCAAGAGAAATGGGTTTGTTGCAGCACGATTATTACATATGCACAACAAAGTGAAGATGAAGAAGTATCTTTTAAATTTTCGCCAAGCTAGATTTTAAGACTTCTAAAATAAGACACTTTTGATCCTACATGATCTAGTTAAAGTAATCCTACTCCATTTTGTAAATTGCAGTAATATAACCATAACAATTTTGCCCTTATATTTTCTTCCCAGTAATTCTCTTGCTAAGTGTAAACATTGTAAATATAAATTCACTACTAGTTTTGGTAATAAACTTAGTTATTTATCACTAACACCATCTTACCAATTGCTACAACTATATCACTGCAATAATATAGCTAAAGCAATTTACCTTATGTATTTCCTTTCTACTAATTGTCTTGCTAAGTGAAAACTTTATCAACATAAACTTATTACTAGTTTTATGATAATAAATTCAATTTCACCATAAAATATCTTCTGTATTTCCTTTCTACTAATTTATGACCTAATAACACGATAATTTCACCATTTCCTAAGATAGACTTGTAATGGAATTACTTACAGGGAGATCAAGAATCAACTAACTGCTTGCGGAGCAAGCAATGTAGGAGGAATAGCATGTAAATATTTTGTCGAGTGGTTTAGAAATAAGGTTGGTACTCACTTAAAACTTTATAACCACAAATTCATAGATATCTTTACATATAAATTTAATCATTCTCATCCTCTGTAGATTATGGAACAAATGTTTGTCCATAGGCATCTGTTAGCAAAAGATCTAGAAGCTTTAGCGTGGGCCCTAATATTAATCGATATAGCTTCAACGCTTGTATCGTGAATGGTGTCTGATACAACACATAAGCCAAGGAGGCAAGATTAAGATCATAGAATAGCAGTGTATATGTCATCGGTGCAAATGATGGACAACAACTAATATTTACTGTGTTCTCACATAAGTTATCCAACTAAATTATGTGGGATCCAAGCAAGTATTTTTATTCAAATGTAGGTGGTCTGATACAATCCGGGATAAACCGAAAATTATCGATGGAGACCTCATCTCAATCAATACCGTAATGTCATGGTACGATAACGACCCGGACATTCTTACAGACCAAGCGCAACAAGTATTTTACCTAAAGAACCCAAGCAAGCGATCTAGCAACTAGAGAATTATATAGAAAGTTGTACACTGTCATATATTTACTCGTGCTCTCTTCCAATTTGAATGCACAGAAGATGGTGAATCGATTGAGCCACCTTGGATAGAGAAGCCAATGCAACAGACGGTTCAAAGGCCTTAGGCGATTCTGATCAATCACATATTTGATGATCTAGGAAACCTTGCACGCCTACCCGATCCGAGTGAAGGTTGCAGTAGCATAGGGGATGATGAGAACATTAAAAGAATGGTTAGAAGCTCTTCCAAATGATGTATCAGAGTACTAGTGAAAAACACTAATAGTATGCAACAAATTTCACAAAGGTTGTAGATTCATGACATTTCACGTTGTTAATTTTTTTTTTTTTTTTTTTGTGATGATCCAGCTCCGCTTGTTGCATGTATTCGGGTAAAAACATTTAATGCATTACACTGAAGACAAAATTAAATCCTTGGGAATTTTTTCAAGATGGAACAACTTTGAATATAGAAGATCAATATCAATTCATAAGTTGTAGACAATATTTCAACTTGGATAAGCTCAATTCCATTGTTCAAATTTCAAACTCTAATAAACTAGAAGATATTTTCCTCAAATCAAGCTAGAAATTAAAATCAATGGCTATATTAGTTGAAAAGAGAAAATTGCTCAAGATTATCTCATCTAAAAAATAGTTATTCTGAAGTCATAAAAGAGACTAGAGTCCAGAAAATTAATACACATCTTATAAATTGAAAATTTAAAGTTCAAAGCCACACATAGTAATTGCCAGACGCTCTACTAGAGGACTTATGTGAACTTAAACACTTATTTAATATTTCTTTGTATTCATACTTAAATATGAGAAAACTTATTATATCTCATTTTGAGCACTTTTCTTGTCCACTTTTAAAAGTTTGTTAAGTGCTTTGTAGAGAGAATTACTCTAATATCTTGTAATTTTGTGTTTAGCCAAGTGGTGAGACTAGTGGGATAAAGCAAAATCACTACAAGAAAACTGACCTTTAAAGACAGAAATTCTACAACATAAGATGGGTAAAAAAGTTATATTTCTACAAATAGAATAAGTGATGATAGTTTTTGTGATAGAAATTTATGTTTGGAGACAGAATTTTGATTTATAAAGCCCAGATTTCTTATAGTGAATAAAGCATTGGTAATTGCAATATATTTTATTTTTATTGGATTTAGTGAAACAAATCGATGTGAAACTGAGTCACTACAGTAAAGCTGGAATAGAGGATTAAATCTTTATAAATCACAAGTCTCATTTCCTTTCATGCACTTTACTTTTAGTGTTAATCATATTTGTTTAATATTGTTGCATGCTAATTTATTTAATCAGTAATTAGAGAAAGTTTTTTTCAAAAATCATTGTCCTAAATTTATAGATCGAAAAAGTTTAATAGCAATCATTTCACCCTCTCCTTTTCATTGCTTAATTGGAATAAAAAAACTTAAACAGAAAAACTGAGCTCAATAGCTTGATGACTCTATTAAGATTACTGATTCACAAGAGGGCTAGCCACCTAATAACTTCTATATTAAATTTCATTCCTTCAATCCTTGTATTTTTGTAAATATTTCTTTATAAATCATTATTGTAAATAGTCGTACTAACCGATCTTCAAGTGATGCAAAAATAAAGTCCATGAGAATAGTTGAAATATCCTTAAATTTTACTAAGCTTAATTAGGAAAGTAATATTAATTTATATGGAAATACAGGCTAATTCGAACCTCAATTTGAATTTAATTTATTAATTATAATTAGATGGCTAAGTTAATCAAGTAAATGAAAACTATATGATAAAAATTTAGTCAACATTAATTTTGTTGATATAATTAAATTAATTGATTTAGTGATAGAATAGTTTGAGATTAGAGATCAATATAATTCCAATTGTTATGTTATATTATCCAATTATTTAAATTATTCTTAAATTTTCTAAATGAGCTAATTTATCGAAATTCTATTGCCTAAATTCCTAAATTCTAATCTCAAAGCCTAAATTCAATTAATTTATTTCCTAGAAAATATAATCTTCTAAAATCAAGTTTAGTTACTTAAATTCTATACTTTTTTTTTCTAATTTGTTGTTATAATGATGGTCTCGGAATTATTGCAAAGTTTCCAATCATCATTATCTCAACAAAAATATTAAAATCCTCTCACATGTTTTTAACATCTTTACTTAATCACTTAATAACATTTTAGACATCTTAATCCAAATGTCCATTAACTTTGCATTCCCTAAGCCACCCCTATATTCTCTACTGAAATGCCTAAAAATATCTAAGAGTATTTAGGTCATTTACCTCTCAAAGGTATCATTAATAATACCAGCATACATTTCCCATAATTCTGAGTGGACAAATTCATGAAATAAGACGCTAGTCAGTCCAAAGACGTGTACACCGTCACCAATAGACAACAAAGGGGATTTTGTTACGGCCATGATTTAGGCCCATTCAATCTGTTGTAGTCCATTCATAATAGGTCGAGCAATAAATTTTAAGGCCCAAGAAACACGTCATGCACTTGGGCCATTAGATTCGCTAAGGTCCAGTTCTGCACTTGAAACCACAACCTGGGTTTGTTGGAGATTGACGTTTCAACCCTCGATTAGGCCAACGATGATACATATATTAATTGACATCACCCTAAGAGGAAAAGTATGACCCATGAAAGCAGTTCGAGTGAAATACTTTCTCATAGGGAATCTAGAGAATCGCAATTATAACAAAATAGTTTAGGATTGAATGTGCAACGAGGTATGCTAAGGAAATTAAAGGCTCGATCATTTCAAATCAATTAATTTGATACCAAATCAAAACAACAGAAAGAAAGGTGCTTCGAATAAATTAGATTACTATGATTTTGAGTTAGAATGAAATGAAGGCTTTTCTCTTTTTTCTTTTTTTTTTTTTTTTTTTGGGACTTAAGAAATGAAGGATCATTATAAAGATAAACTTGGAAAAAAATAAAATTACATAAAACTGCATTGAGGTTGGACATTTAAGTTGCTATGATGGCTTTCTGATAAAGGGGTTGACACAGGTCGGTTAACCAGTTCATCACCTTTTTTTTAACCAAACCAAATTAATCGATTTTTCAATTTGTTAAACCAAAATAAGTCAATTATTAACATTTAACCATCTTAATGGTTAATTGTTTTTTCAGTTTATTTTTCGTTTTTTGGTTTTTAGTCATTCAACATAATAGTTTACTAAAAAAAATTGTAGTTAACCGTATTTTAATTTATAACTATACAAAAACCTTTTCCTTCAAAATTACTTCCAAAAATTGTAAATGAATAAATCAAATAACGACAAAACCAATTAATCAAGAACATAAGACTCATACTAGTTTATAATGCTTAAAATTTAATACCAATATTGCACAAATTGAAGTTTCATATCTTCTTCATGTTCCAAATTAAAACACAACAAAAAGTTATTGAACACTTTTTGTACCTAAGTGTTCCAATTAATACATGTTCCAAATTATAATAGTTTAATAATTCAAAGTGGAACACTTTCTTAAATTCTTCAAATTACATAAATATTTCAAATATTAATTATATTCATATATTTATATAAATATATGTTTCAGATCGGTTAACCGAAATCATTTGTTTTTGTCGGTTATAAACTGAAGTCGAAACCAAAAACTGAAAAATTTAAAATCTCTAACCCTAAACCGAAATTGTTAATCATATTTTTTGAATTGGTTTTCTAGTTTCATTAGTTTTTTTTTTTTTTTTTTTTTTTTTTTTTTTTTTTTTTTTTTTGCTTGTCTACCCACAATCCAAGAATAAGTTGTTTCAAACGAGGAAAAACACAAGAGAGAGAAATAGAGTTACTAAAACCATTATGCCACAAGCCGTTGAAAAGAGATGGAAGTAATAGAAAAATAGCGCTAAAAGTTCCTACCTAGTTTGACTTATCTTAAATCTATGAATTATTACTTACATTCTGCCACAACTAATATATTTTGGAAGTTATCTTTTGTGATATTAGACTTCCAACATGTTGTTTAATATGTAAACTATCGGCATAAATACTAACTATATGAGAAATCGTGTTTGATATTAGATTAAAAACGCATCGTTAAACATGCGATGATAGTATTCATAATAACTACATACATTAAAAGTTCCTTTTGTTTTATTTTACTTTTTGATATTAGATACCAATATTTAGAAGTATGACATTTCCTTATCTCATTAGAAAAAATGAACATGATGATATCTTACTCTGCTGCATTAATCGGTACAATGCTTATTCAAAGATTTAAGAAAATTAATTTTCATGAATAATTAAATTGTCTTTCACACTTAATGACAATTTCAACATTTGGAAGATATTTATGAATATTGCAATCACTAATAGCCCTTATTTTTAGTGACTCGTTGCCAATGCCTCATTTTATGTAGTGCTGATTACACACACAGATATATATATATATATATATATATATGTATGTATATGTGTGTGTGTGTGTGTGTGTGTTGGGGAAATCTAGAAGAAATGGAGCAAACAGTGAGAGAACACGTACTGTGTATAACAAATATAACTATAAATGAGTCGAGCTGCTCTAACTCAGCTTGACTCCAACTCGATTAATAAGTGAGCCAAGCTTAAGCTTAAAGTAAAATTCATTTATCAAAACAATCCAAGCTTGAATTTCGATTCAAACTCTCAAACTTGCTCATGAAAATCTTGTTTTAGGCTTATGAATAGATTCGCAAATAGGCTCATTAACCAATTATAAGCTTTATATTTATAATATATTAGTAAATAATTAAAACAGCAAAACTAATTTCTACTTAATATATACACAAATATATTTAGAAACTCCAACACATCATTTTTAGGATTGAAGGAAATAGAAAATGGGTTATTTCAATGAGTTGTAGCTTGAACTTTTAAGTTCAGACTTAATGAAAGCTTGTTGGCTTAATGAAAAACTCAGCTCGGCTCAATTAATAAACGAGTCAAGCTTGAGCTTAAAATAAAGTTCGATAGCTAAAAAGACCGAGCTCGAGTCTAGATTTTAGGCTCAATAAAAAAACTCAACTTAAGCTCGAGCTAGATTAATTTTAAACAAATCAAGCCCAAGCTTTAAAAAGCTCCACTCGACTAGGCTTATTTGTAATTCTAACAGCAAATGGTCTATGGAGTTGAAAAACATGACTAATTAATGGGCTTAACAACATATGGTTGAGAATAAAAAGAATTTATGTAATTGGTGCTTGTTATTGGTTGAGTGATTATGATTTTTGCATGCAGTTTTTAGTGAATTTCCATGAAATTTCATTGGGCATGCAATTGTTCTCGATTTCATTATTCGTTATTGCTTTCTCTTTGAAAAGAGGAGAAAAAAACAAACAGCATAAAATAATGTTAGTTGGGAACCATTGGATTATTCAAAGTTTCAAAAATTGAGATAATTTCGATGAGGATTTCAAGTTAGATCTAGTATGGAGAGGCTGTTATATTTTTAGTACTTGAAGTTCGTTTATATCTTTGAAATGATCTATTTAGATATCATATTATTATTTACCAATTTGACAATATAGGAAAACATTAGAGCTGCTACAAAATGATTTTGTTTGATCATGCCTTTTATTTGTGTGCAATTACAAATAATCTTTAAATTTGCTTGTTAGATCTATGTGGGCATGTGTTGAATTATTGAAACATTTCATCATTAAATATACATGGAAATAAAGGTTCAATAACTTTGATTAGAGGATGAACACATCATCCAATTCTTACTGATTAGAAAAACACTAAAACATATTACATATGTAGTATACCATTTACCTTTTTTAGTACATAAAAAACATCAAAATCCTATTTTTACAGTCCATCCCATTATTTTGTAATAGAAAAGTATACATCAATTAGTACTCTAAACATACGAAAACACCCAACACAAAACCATCAACAGATACGGTCCATCCATGTTTCTGTCTTCTACACATATATAGAAGGCCCAAAAGAGCACCTCATACAGCATCATATCACTTTAAACATCATATTCTAGATTTATAGCCGGTTGATTCTGACTTTGATGAGGAGAAACTTTCCAGCGAAAGATTAGATAAATGATGATGAATATGTTGATCAAGATCACCACGAAAGGAGAGGCCATGACCCAAAGAAGTAGCTCAAACGCAATACAACCAGAAACCAAATTGATATAACAGGCAAATGTTTCAATTCCAGATCGATTCGCTTCTATCGTTGATAGAATATAGATCACCTCCAGTACAATCTGAACTTGGAAAAAGACATCATTGTCATAAGGTACATTTCTTACTTTCAAGAGTAAGTAAAGCAGCACCCTGAAGACAAAAGCCATATTGAGCATTTCCAGTGTAATATGAAATCGTTCCCTAACTCGACTAGGTGGCCTCCTAGAATCAGAAAAATATTAGAAAGAATAGATGAATAAAAAAAATTCAATGAGCTTCTTGATAAATAATAGATTTGAATTAGTAGTAACAGAGAGCTACAGGTTAAGCATTACCTTCATATTATGCGCTATACTAACGAAAAAAGAAAGAAAGTGAAGAAAGTGACAGTGACGGTAGGATTTGCGTGCATAAAATGGGAAATAAAAAGAAGAAAAACCATGCTAACATTGTTTGGGTGGTGGAATCTGAATTGTGTTGCTTTGTAATAGTACGCACTTGATTCATGTGTGATGAATGATTGTGAGAAACAGAGAAGCTTATTGGCCTTGTTTATATAGAGAGCAGGCTAAACACAGCCATAATCGCGTCAACAACTTCAGAACAGGTGTAGGAGGGCCAAAGTTTCCACTTATAATCCCGAACTTTTCAATTTGGATGACCTTACGGATCAGTGAAAATGATATTGAACTGTATCACACAAAATAATTAATTTTATGTGATACAGTTCAATGTCATTTTCACCGATGACTTCTAAAAATACACGTTTATGTGCTTATAATAAAATTTATCACGACAATGTAATTGAAAACATTGAATGGGCTCGTGAAAGAATAAAATTATAATAAAATTTTTGTTGTTGAGAAATGAAAAAAAGGTATAATAGCATCTTTTTAATTTTTTATGTAAATACAGGTATTTTGAAAAAATATAGTTTCAGTATTGCATTATTATTTATAAATTTGAATAAATAATACTATTTAATATTTTGTATGATAGAGATTTTTTATAAAATTACTATTTTCATAAATTAAATATCGTAATAATTATTCATAAAAAATAAGATCGTAACCTTGGCTCTCCTGCAACTTCGCTGCTATCCTAGTTTTCAGCTAATTCATTCCTAAATAATCCCTCCAACCAATAAAGGAAAACACTTGGGTTCACGTACGGCTTCTTTTTCTTTTCTTTTCTTTTTTTTTTAACCACGCAATGTTTTGCTATGTGCTTAACCTTTCATTTATTTTAAATTTAGTGTTTCGATCGTAAATCATTAGAAAAATGTGCTTTTAAGCACTTATTTTTTTTATCTTATTCTAGATAATAGGACTACAAAATACTACAATAAAATCATAAAAAAAAAAATACTTATAATGAAGGGCACAATAGTTACTAGAAGTGCATATGCGCTTTTATAAATATTTAGGAATCTGAATGCTAATTCCCAAAATGAGAAGTTCGACACCTTATGGAATTTATATGTGATATGTCATCAATATGAGAAGCAAATGTTTGTTTCCTAAAAGCTTACGTATTATTATTATTATTATTATTTACCAGATTTATATCGCATATATCCATATATAACGAAGAGAGAATGAAGAATTTTGCACAATCAACGCCCGGCTCTCGATTTTGTTTTTGTTATTGTTTCTTCTCATTGACAATCATTGTAGATAAAATATAACAGCGTCTTCATGCTCAGATACTAATCAATCGTAACATTTTCCCTTTCTAGGATCTTATTTAATCAAAATACTTTAGAAAACTTAATTCATCTCTCTCTCACACTAAATTCTACTTTAAGTCCTTATAATTGTCAAAATTAGCGGATGTGGTGTGAGAATACATGATTTAAGACACTACGGTTTGCGGGCATGATTTCTTCATCTTGCACGGAATGGCAAGATCCAATATGTTAAAAGCATTGGTCAAGAAAAAAAGAAAAAGCCGAAAATGTCCGAAAGTAAACATATAGAACAACATTTGTTTACCCATCAAAGTTAAGGAAGCACTTATGCTGGCCAAGTCTTATATTTGGATGATTGTTTTTTTCTTTTTATCTCTATCTAATCTATTTCCATCTATTCCAAGTCTTACATTTGAAAAACTGTTTTATCTGTATGTTATTTTCTTCACTTCATAATGACCATAAAGCTAGTGATTGGAGTATAAAAATTGAGACATATTCATTCACTTACTTTTAAGAGGAAAAGTTTAAAAAATATTATATGCATTGGAAAGGAAAATTTTCATTAGTATTCCTGCAAAATATAAATAAAAGGCAAATATGACCAACTTTATAGGGATTTATTATATTCTTTTGTCCACATTTGTTTGTTAACAAATATATGCACTTGAATGAATGCCATAAATAATAATACTACACTAACCAAAATAAGATGAACAAAATAGATTTAAACTTGTATAGTATAGTTCATAACTAGCGGTAGACAGAAAAATATTTAATAGATAATACACACTATGTGTATAGACATTGTCATAGTTCTAGAACTGAACCGAATAAAACCGAAACTGAAACCGCCAGTTTTAGGTCTTAAAATTGAGGAACTAGAATCAGAACTGTCTCCTATGGTTCTAGTCTTGTTTCCGATTTCGATTTTGGAACCGTCTTTTTAATAATAATAATAATAATAATAATAATAAATAATTTTAAATTTTTAATAAAATAATTTTTAAAGTCAAAATAATTATTGGATCTAAAATTATTAAATTATTTAACCAAAATTTTTAAAACTATATTTAAAATGCACAATTATATGTATACAAACACATCCAATATTAATTATAGTTAGTATTATGATATGTAAAATACCCTAGAAGATAAAAAGAAAATTACAATGCAAAAAATAGTCTCACATTATTAAGCAAATAAATTTTTTTTTAGGCAAAGTTTATTTAAACTAATTATATATGATTTTAAGCTATGGTTATTTGTATTGTTGATAATAACATATTAAATATTATGAATAAGTAATAAACTTTACTATTTATATGAAATAATTTAAATATTAATAAGTATATATTTAATATTATTTTTTATTTTTTTTCAATGGAACCCAGTGGAACCGCTGGTTCCACCGATTCTAGACCAAAAACTACCAGGAACCATGAAATCAGCGGTTGCATAGCCGGTTCTAGAGCCGACTAACAGGTCTTATTCCGATTCTAGAATCGTCGGTGATAGTTCCGGTTCTGGAACTGCTGGTGACAGTTTCAATTCGATTCTCGGTTCAGAACTAAGCTGTGCCTATGTCTACATATATATGTACAAGTGATGTATAACTGCCAATTATATATTAACACATAATAAGATAGTTGACAATTTTCAATATAACTATCACTCATATGACCATGGTGGACGGCAATAAATATCCTGTTAGTTAAACTCAAACTCCATTGGATGACAGATTTCCAGGTGGCTTCTATTCATCACAGATTGATCCGATTGACAGTCAAAACACCCAAATCCCCCATGGGGGAGAGCGGGAGTGGATCGGACTAATTTGATAACCTTTTGCAAAATTGACTAAGGCTTTTGAAGAACGAGTAAATCACTTGAGAATGTTTTGAGAAAATGTGAAAAATGCAACTGCGAGTTCTAGTTTTTTTTTTTTTTTTTTTTTTAATTTTACATCTAAAGTTTGAAAATACTGAATGGCAAATCTAACTTTTACTTATTAAATATTGCAACTAGAATTTAAAGTTACCAAAGATCATATCCAATAGAACTTTATTTTTTATTAAATTAACTACCACATAGTAATCTTGAAAGGATGACAATAATTGTCGGTCGAACGAAATGTATAAATGTAAACAAATATCTAATTTAGCAAGTAAAAGTTGGATGGACAAGAAATTTTACAACTCCAAAATTTAGGTAGGGAAAAATTACATAAAATTTATATGTGGTAATTTTGATCATATGAATGAAACTATATAACAATTGAAAAGCCCAAGTTATGAGTTATATAAAGCTATTGTTTTTTTTTTCAAAATTACACAATTGAAAATAATCCATTTAATAGTGACACTAGTCTGAATCTTTTCTGTATTCTTTTTTTTTTTTTTTTCTAATCCATTCTTATATTGATCTTTTTTTTTTCCATAATTCCTATATTTATATATATATATATATAATTTTAATTTTTCGTAATAGTCTGGTTATAAATATCTTCTAAATTTCAAAATTTTTCATAAATTACAGATGTCCATACTTTCTAGACAGAAATATTTCCATAGAAAATGTCCATACCCTTCAATAACGAGCATTTACAGAAACGTGGTGTAGGCTAGTATGGTATCTGCTACATAACCTTAGAACAAAAAAAAAAAAAAAACAACTTTTTCTCAGAATTGGTTTGTTTTCATGGTATTTCAATGTGCATGATATTTCGTGAAGTAGTAACTTTTAGCAACTTTAAAACCAGCCGTAAATTCCAGGGTGAAGGATGCATCACATGCAACAAAGTAGATTCTTAAAAAATTGTGTTAATGTTATAAATAATATCTGAATTTCTATAAATATGCAATTAAATGTTTATACTTTAAAATTGATCAACTTAATACCTAAATTTTAAAAATTGATTAATTTAATACTTGAAAGAATTTTTCTTGTACACCAACAGTACCTCCGCTAAGTTCTTTCAAGTACTAGATTGATTAATTTCAATATTTTTCATGTATAAAATTGATTAATTTTAAAGTTTAGACACTAAATTAATCAATTTTAAAAATTATGTACCTAGTTGCATATTTTGATAAAATTCAGATATCATTCATGACATTATCCCTATAAAATTTAGGGTTATCTAATAAAAATCCTAAAAAGCTGCTACATCTACTCTCTCTCTCTCTCTCAAATTACTTTTAGTGTTTGTTTTATAAATTTTTATTGTGTGAATCTCATAAATAATATAATTTAATTCTAGGAATTTTTTTTTTTTTTTAAGAATTTTAGAGATAAAGTTGAAAATTTTCAAAGAAAGAGTTCTTTAAAATATTAAAATGGTCCACAGGGACTATAAATATAAGTCTTTAGAATTAAAGATATTCTTATAATGAAACCAAAAAGTTTGCAGGTAAATATAAATAAAATATTAACATTTTAAGTGGTTAGAGCTACTGCAAACAAGACGAGAAGAGTTGAACTGAGTTTTTCAAATCTTAGCTCATTTAGAAATTATCGAGCTCAAGCTTAAGTGCACTTTTTATCGAGCTTGAACTTCAGGTTTGAGCTCAATTCATCTATCGAAACTATACAAGCTTTTATAGAGCTTGAAATTCAAGCTCAAGCATGAGTGAGCTCATTTAGATAATTTATTTTCTATTTAAGTTTCTACATCTTGATTCTTTTCAAATCTAAGAGCCGCTAAATATATGCATACATATATTATATAGAAATTATTTTTTGTTGTTTGAATTATGTATTTATATACAATATGTCATAAATATAAAACCTATAAATCTATCAACCAGGTTATTAATAATCCTATTTATAAGCCTACTCTTAGGCTTAGTCACAAGCTTAAATGAGACTATTTATGAGCCGACTCATAAGCTTAAATCGAAACTTGAGCTCGACTCTTTTACATAAAGAGCCTTTTTTTTCCTTAAAGTTTAAGCTCAACTAGTTTACAAATCGAACTTAAGCAGTACCAAGGCTAAAGCAAGTTTATCTGACGTAACTCATGAGAACTCGTTTACAAGTCTAATAAGAGTCCCTACTTTTAGCAATGCTTACTAATCAGTGCTAGTGCCATGATTTTTTATTGTGTTCATATGCAATAGAGAAGAGAAGAGAAGAGAAAAGAAAGGACTGGTGGAGGGGGTTAAGGAAAAGGCTTGACACTTTAACAATAGAATTTTAAGACATCTATCAGGATCTTTAATATTGCGAAGAAATTGTATTTTTACCGATCCTCAAAATAAAAATTACCTAAATACAAATTACATCAAATTAATTACGTAAATACCAATGCAAAATTGCATCTTGGGCATGCGATTCACATGTTTGTATGTGAGTTGTATGTTTGAAAAGCGATCAACGTATAAACATGAATCGCATGTTTAACAAACGATTTAATTTGAATTGCCTATTAAACATACAATTCATGTATGATTACTGTGAATTGCTTCATCAAGACGCAATTCAGCAATGTATAAGTTTTTGGTTAATCACATGATAAAAGAGCGCTTCTTTTGTAAATATATAAATCACATAAGGAAGATGCAATTTATCATTATAAAATTTGCAATTGATTTTATCTTGTTTGTATCTTTTTTTTTTTTTTTTTGAATGATTGGTAGACATGTGTTTTACCCTAAATATTGCATATGAGAGTAGAAATTAATATTGATTCTATGTGCTATCTTAATGTGATCAAGGCATGTAGGGATAGGTCCGCCCAACTTCAACAAGTAACAATTGAAGCAACTTCAAGAGAAATGGGTTTTGTTGCAGCACGCTTGTTACATATACACAACAAAGTGAAGTGAAGAAATATCTTTTAAATTTCCGCCAAGCTGGATTTTAAGACTTCTAAAATAGGACACTTTTGATCCTGCGTGATCTAGTTAAAGTAATCTTACTCCATTTTGTAAATTATAGTAATATAATTATAACAATTTGCCCCTTTATTTTCTTCCTAGTAATTCTCTTTCTAAGTGTAAACATTGTAAATATAAATTCACTAGTAGTTTTGGTAATAAACTGGTTATTTATCACTAACACCATCTTGCAATTGCTATAGCTATATCACTGCAATAATATAGCTAAAGCAATTTGCCTCATGTATTTCCTTTCTACTAATTGTCTTGCTAAGTGAACACTTTATCAACATAAACTTACTACTAGTTTTATGATAATAAATTCAATTAATTTTCATTAACACCATCCTAAAAAATTACAGTGATATAGCTACAGCAGATTTCATCTTATATTTTCTTTCTACTAATTGTCTTACTTATAACAATTTTAATAATACACTGAATTAATTATCACTAACATTTACTACTCATTTTACAAAATTTAATGTTTATTCAAACTTAATCTAATTTGTAAAAAATTTAAGAAAAAAATATCATGTTATCTTTCTTTATATGACTTCTTGATCATTCTAACTATATATTATAATATTTTTTTTACAATGTTAATTCAATTTCTAAAGTTTGTTAATAAACATAAAATAAACATGTTATGCCAATCATAAAAAATGTTAATAAATATATCCTATTTTGCATTGGAACATATAAAAGAATTCATAAACAATATAAGATTCATATTTAAACATAGGGTTAATATCACGAATTATACGTAAATTTTGATAAAATATGTAATTAAATATTTGAATTTTGAAATTAATCAATTTAGTACTTGAATCTTGGATATTTGAAAGAGTTTTTCATACACGTCAATAATACCTTCGTTAAGATCGGGTCATCTACGAGGAAAGAATAAGTATTTGTAATCACTCTAAATTCCACTATTTAGCAAATCAATAGAGAGATTGATTTATTAACACTATATATTAAGGAAATTACTATTCTAATGAACTAATAACAAGATCACTCCAAACAGCCAGGAAGATTTAGAAAATCAATGACTAAAACGACCTAGATCTTGTCCTTCAATTAATTCCATCATATGAATCATAGAACACTAAATATTATCTAAATTGAAACCTTACACGTTGAGTTCCTTATACAAACTGATCATCCTCTCGAATTAATCATTTTATTTAATCTTAGATCGATTAATTAGGATCTCTCCTTAACTAGTTACAACCTAAGATTGCATGAAGATTAAGAACTCAAAGAAAGTAGAGAAGATACGGAAGATTCTTGCAACCTACTTCTAGAATCACAATCAAATCTCATCAATTTGCATAGATCTATTCATGAAGTAATTTCTCAATCGACTTAAATGAAAATCAGACATAAATTTTCATTCCATATATACAAATCTAGAAATCAATGAAGAACATGCAATTTGAATATAAGAACATCAATTAGAAGTCATTGAGATCAAATTCTCAACACATGATGAAATTAAAATCGAACAAGATCTAGATCTACGATTTACTCTGCATATTGATATCACAGAACAAACGAAATTCAAAAGAAGACACTGAATTCATGAGTATAACCTGTAAAATTGAAGCTCAGTTAATGAAATTGGATCTAGAAATCAGGATATGATCTTCACTTGTGTTCTTCGTAACTTGTTTTGCAAAATCTTCATGATTTATATGGGTCCTCAAAATTTCAAAATAAAACAGACTAGAAAAACTTTCGTTGGAGCAAACAGGGTCCCAAACAGGGCTGTTTGGAGGCGTATTGCAGTTGTTGATTTTAGATTTGAGCTCAAATACCCATTCAAACAGCCACATTTGGAAGGTTGTTGTGCCTATTGACTTGAATATGTAATCAAACATTCTTGCAAACAGCCCTGTATGGACACTCGTTGCCTTCTCTGATTGCTTCCAAGAGAAGACAGTTCTTCAAACGGGTCTATTAGGAAGTTGATCTTCCTGATTCCAAACGGTTCTCCAAATGGGCCTATTGGGAAGGCTGTTTGGTCTTCTGAATCCTCCAAAACAAGGTTATTTTACTTCATTCTTGTTGTATTCCTTCTTGTTCTTTAAGGAGAAGTTCATAATATCTAAAATTGACAATTTAAATAACTAAAAACCATTTCTAGATTATTTTTATTTAGAGTATCAACTAAATGAGCCCAAAAATCATATTACAAATAAGGGTATTATAGCATTTATCGTAAGTCTATTAATGAGTCTAAATGAGATTATTCACAAGCCTAAGTCAAAGCTCGAGCCCATCATATAAATATATGGCTATAGTCCCTAAGTCATACATCACATTACTCTTCTAACATCCTATCATCAGAAAGAGTAAAGAGACATAAAAGAAATCTCTAAGAGGCTACGTATTAACTTGAAAGACCAAACCATCAAAATCAAAGGATTTTGTATATATTCCACATCATGTATTCAGATACACTTTAGCAATTACTTCTATGTCTTTGTGCCCTAATCTTGCACATGTGTTATTCAGTTTAGGGATTTAATAACTAATCCTTACAAACGATATTGGAGCAATCATATGTGAGTTTAGAGCCTAAAAGTTATTATTGCTTTTGATTGACTTGTTTATAGCTCTTTTCTAATCTTAAGAAAATTAAGGTTTTTAATATTTTGATTAAAAACTAATAAAAGGTTATTTCCCTAATATATAAAATAGGGGTTTTTCGATTACATGACTCATGTCTGTTTAAGGCTCATTTCCCTAATTGTTAAGAACTAAGGTTTTCTATGGAATCCAATGAATAAAGATTGTTGACCAAGATTCTTGGGATAATATGAATATGTTTTAACCTTTATTCATGAAATGATTATGATTGCTTAAGAATGATGATTTGTGAATAAAGATTATGTCTTGTTTTAATCTTGATGTTAATTCACAAATAAATGTTTTTTTTTTTTTATTTAGATGGATGTTGTTTTATGAATAAAAGGTGTCATCTTGATTTTAATCAAGATGACAATTCATGAATAGAAGATTTGATCTTTTAATGATGATTCATGAATAGAGGTTGAATCTTTATTTAAATATGAATGTAATGAATGTGAAATTATTTGTTGTTGATTAAAGAAATTGTGTGCTATTAAGGATTTTTAGATTCCTTAATCATGATTATGGCTTGATTGTGATAAGGCAATACAGTACATGCCTTATGATTTTTCTATGGTAATTTTATATAATCAAGCAATTAACTTGTCATGAAAGTAACTATAAATTCAGTGCAATCAAGTGTTTAACATGTCATGAAAGTAAATAGCCTTGCAAGTAATTTGACTTCTTTATATAAATATATATATATATATACATATATATTAGATGTGTTAATAAGCATTTTGAAATATGCAATATATTAGTATGATTCTAATTTTTTTGAAACAATGTATAAGGCATGCAAAAAAAAAAAAAAACAATGGGAATTCAAATTACGACAATTTTATATCTATTATTCAAGATGAATGTTTGAAAAAGCATACTTAAGTAGTCTTTTCTATGGAAATTATTCACTTTGGATAGGTAGAAAAGGTTGTGTGCATGTAAATCATGTGAATATTAATTGGTCAAAAGGAAGGTTAATGTTTGGCCAACTTACATGTATACCTGTAGTGATAAACATGTGATGATTGTTCAGTTTTTCATATGAATGATTAGTTGGTTTAAAGAAAGGCTTAATCATTGGACAGAAATTTACTATCAATGTTTAACCATTGCATCAAGAATACTATTTACAAGTTTTCATCTTTGTCCAAAGATAGATATAAATGTTGTGAGGGGCATCCTATGATGGGTTGAGTCATTATTTGAATTATAAGGTATAGTTTTCAATATGAATGTGAACATAATTTTGTTTCTACTTGTTTTGTTCTCTATTCACTTATTATCACTACTTCAAATATTTCTGCCAACATTACTATGGTTGATAAAATTGGGACAAATAAGTAATGCCTTTAAGATCTTGAGAAAAGAGTTTAAAAAATGAAAAGATTGTATCTAGTGCATTCTTAGTAAAGTTAATCTCAATAAGATATGAAGATTAGGATGTTGCAATAAAGACACCGCAAAAGAAACAATATAAGGAACCAGATCATGATGATTGTTTCTTTCATGGTACTGAAGGTTTATAAGGTACTCTAAAAGATCCAGGGATTACAAATTTCATGACCCATTACTAAAGCATTATTTGAGGTAGTTAGTGTTAAGTTCTTTAAAGACTTTGAGCTTGTTGAGGGAGATAAGGTTAAGAAATTTGTCCTTGAGGAGGAACATGTTGATGTCTCACTGGTTGCTATTAATAGTGTTCAGTATCAGGTTATAGTATCAGTTACTGCTCAAGAAGCATATCCAGAATAATGTAACATAAATGAATCTCCTATTCAAATTCAAGAAACACCAGAACAACAAACTTCAAATCCTCAAGAACTAGTGCCATTGAGAAGATCCATTAAAGAAAGGAGAAGTGCAATTCTTGATTATTATATTGTATTTCTCCAATAACATGAGGATGGCATTAGAATGATGGAACAAGATCCAATCAACTTCCGTCAAGCCATGAAAAGTTCTAATATTCAAAAGTGGATAGATGCCATGAAGAAAGATGTTGAGTTAATGCTACGCTCTTTGAAGATATTGAGTTTTCTAAAGGAGATAAGACTAAGGAATTGGTCCTTGAGGAGGAACACGTTGATGTCCATCTAGTACTAGACACTGCTCAAGAAGCATATCTAGTACAAGGTAACATAAATGACTCTCCTATTCAAATTTAAGAACCTCTAGAATAACAAACTTCAAATCCTCAAGAACTAGTGCCCATTAAGAAGATCTACTAAAGAAAGAAGAAGTGCAATTATGGATTATTATATTGTATTTCTCCAAGAACATGAGGATGACATTGGAATGATAGAAGAAGATCCATCAACTTCCATCAAGCCATGGAAAGTTTTGATTCTCAAAAGTGGATAGGTGCCATGAAGAAAGAGATAGAGTCCATGAAGGATAATCACGTTTGGGACCTTATACCATTAGTGCAAGTGGATAATTAAAACCAAAAGGGATTTGAAAGGCAATATAGAGAGGTATAAAGCACGTCTTGTGGCTAAGAGCTTCACTCCAAGGGAAAGCATTGACTATAAAGAGACTTTCTCTTTGGTTTCTTCAAAAAACTCTTTAAAGATTATACTGGCACTTGTAGTGCATTTCGATCTTGAGTTACATCGGATGGAAGTGAATACAATGCTTCTCAGTGGTGATATTAATGAAATGATTTATAAGGTATAATGAGAAAACTTTGAATCTAGAAATTCAAAGAATATGGTCTGCAAAATTAAAGATATCCATCTATGGGGTCAAGCGAGCATCTCAACAATGGTATCACAAATTTCATCAAATCATTGTCTTATATGGTTTTGATATGAATGTTGTAGATAATTGTGTATACCACAGGTTCACTGGGAACAGGTTTATTTTCCTTATATCATATGTGGATGACATAGTACTTGCCACAAATGGCATGAGCCTATTGAGTGAAACCAAGAGATTTCTATCACAAAATTTTAAAAAAAAAAAAAGATCTTAGTAAAGTTTGTTTTATCTTAAGAATCCAAATACATCACAATTGTTTACAAGGTATTCTTAGATTATCACAAAAAAGCTATATTGAGAGAGTGCTCAAAAGGTTTCACATGCAGAAGTGTAAACTAAGAGATACCTCTATAGTTAAAGATGATAAATTTAGTTTAAGTCGATATCTTAGGAATGATCTTGGAAGTAAAGAGATGGAAAAAGGTTTCTTATGCATCAGCTATAGGGAGCCTTATGTATGCTCAAGTGTGTATGCACCCAATTGCATACATTGTTGGAATGTTAGGTAGATATTTGAGTAATCCTGGGATGGATCATTAGAAAGTAGGCAAGAAAGTCATGTAGTATTTACAAAGAATAAAGGACTATATGCTCACATATAGGAAATTGGATCAATTGGAGATCATTAGGTATTCTGATTCTGATTTCGTTGGATGCTAATATACTAAAATATCCATGTCGAGATATATTTATCTGCTTGCTAGAGTGGTTTCTTAGAAAAGTGCTAAGCATACACTTATAGTTTCCTTTACCATGGCGGTAAAATTTATATCTGTTATGAGGCATCCAATCATGGGATATGGCTATGAAATTTTATCACTAGACTACACATTATAAGTGACATTGAAAAACCACTAAAGATATTCTGTGACAATAAATCAGCAATGTTGTATTCCAACAACACTAGAAGCTTAATGAAGTCAAAACATAGTGACATTATGTACTTGGTTATGAAGGAAATAATTCATATTGGACAAGTGTTTATAGAGCATATAGAAACAAACTTGCGGATCTGCTTACTAAAGGTTTACCACATAAGGTCTTTCGTAAGCATATTGCTTATATGGATGTTATATATTTTCAAGATGTTTAATTTCAATGGGAGTTTATGTTCTCAATTATTGCGCATTATTATCGACATATTGTATTGTTTGCAGACTGTGATATAACGGTGGTTAAAGTTTTCAGTTATAAAGTTATAAAGTGAACTCCAATTATAGTGTTCCCTATTCAAATTTGATATCTAAACTCATACGGTATAAAGCATAAGGTTAGACCAACTAGAAATAGGCATGTTAGATCATGTTATATGTAATTTCCATGCTACACATCCATAGTTGATCCTTGTCGTTTAATTATTATTAAATATATGCGATGATTGAAGGGTTAGTTGCAACATATGTGATATAGCCCGCTTTAGTCCTATATTGATATGCTTGATGAAACGAATTGTTTTGGGATGTATTTGGTAGAGATAGCAAAATTTTGAGTACTCATATAGTTTATACATAATTATATGGTTCCATGCATATGGCTTAAGTGGGAGACTGTGAGTTTATATGTGTGAATTAAATTAATTATGTAATAAGGTTATCATGATGTATAAAGTCCAAATAAAATAATCTAATAAGTTATGGACTTTAAATGCATCATATATGTATATATATACATGCTTTGAGCATGGAATATTATGTGTAAAGATCAGATATATTGTTTTCTATTTTATGATGAGCAGAATAAGAAATAATATATATAGTCATGGTCCTCAAGTCATACATACCACATTACTCTTCTAACATCCCATCATCAAAGAGAATAGAGAGAAAGAAAGGAAATCTCCAAAAAGCTATGTATTGACTTGGAAGACCAAACCATCCAAATCAGATATTGTGCGTCTTCCATATCATGTATTCATAAACACTTCCACAATTACTTCCATGTATTTGTACCCTAGTCTTGCACATGTGTTATTCAGTTTAGGGATTTAATAATTAATTTTAGTGCCCTCTACTCCATGGTACTTTACACTGTATAGTGTTTAACTCTCTCACTTCTAGTTGGTGAACTACTTTAATATCATTGTCCGCCTAATTATTATGCGCTTTGACAAGATGTCGCACGATTCTATCCTTAGTGTCAATTGCTTTTTAGGAATTTACCCATCATGGAAAAGTTTTCTAATGAGCATGCTTAACTTGAGAGCTATGATGAATTCAAACTATTACACCAAAAGACATCCCAATTATTATATTTTCATAACCTTATATTTGAAGAATATCACAATTATTTCGAAGGTTCAAATGATCATAGTGTGGCATTTAAATTAGACCCATTGAAGAGAGATTATAATACTCTTATTTGAATTTGATTTATCTATTTTTAGATTATATTTACATCGTCAAGGTTATGTATTTAATTAATTTTACAATATGGTTGAACATTCAAACTACTATTGGACCATTTTATTTGATCGTGCCCCGTTAGTTCTATGTATTTACAAATAAATAAATTTTAATTGCTCTTTCTAGGTTATATTCTCACACAAATGACGAATTATACATTTTACCATAAGTAGAAATATATATGTATACACCCGAAAAGAATTATGAGTTCAAACATAGGATGAAAAAAAAAAACTATATATATAGATATATTTTGGTACAAGAGAAGAAAACACCAGGGCAATATACCAATTTTTTCCCTATGTATACAAGAAATCAATAAATAAAAGCACCTCAGTCATATATTATGATCTATTTCCCATTATTCTTAGCTGACAAATACATGAAATAATCCCTAAACAATACAAGGACACGTGTAACACCGTCACCAATACACACAACAGAAGGGAAATTGCCATGACCATAATTTAAGCCCTTTCAATCTGTGGAAGCCCATTCAAGTTGAGTCGTCGACCCATAAATTCAAAGGCCCAAAGAAACACCTCTTGCACATGTGGCATCAGCTTGCATTGCTGGCGAGTTCTGGACTAGAAGCCAACACATGATTAGACAAATGATGATACATACATTAACCAACATCACTGTGATCGGAGAAGTAACTACCCAAAGAAGCAGTTCGAATGAAATACTTCCGAAAACCAAATTGGCGTACCAAGAAATTGCCTGAAATCCTGGTTTGTTAAGTTCAAGATCAAGAAGTGATAGAATGTATATCACTTCGAGGAAGACATAAACTTGTAGGATTATGTCCGTCACATTAGATAGAGATGGATGCCTTTCTTTCATTTGTATATATAGTAACACCTTGACGCCATAAACCATATTGAATATGACTTCAAATCGTTGATTTGCTCGAGTAGGTGCCGTTCTGGAGTAAAAAAAATTAACCAAAAGGAAAAGGAAAAGAAAAGTTTAAACTTTATAAGCTTGTGGACAAAAATAAATTGGCACATCATTAAAACATCCAAAGATTGGCACTGTAAGTGCATAATGAAGTGAATTACGTACTAAAACACAAAATTTAAGATCTTCATGTTGTTAAGGAGAAAACAGGGCAAGCTGTTCTGGTGTTTACTAAGTTTATCAAAATGTTTACTTGACATTCAAAGAACGACACTAACCTTATTTCAGTGCTGCTGGAACTGGAGTTGAGTTGCTGCGTAGGGTACATTTGATTAATCTCTATAATGAATAATAGAGAGAAACTCGGAGATGCTAATTGAATCCGTTTATAATGTGCGCTTTTGCTGTAATGTGCGAAGTCAGGTTATGGTCTGATGGATATATAAAGATGAAAGTGGCTATAATAAGTTTTGTACCCAAAAAGTCAAATGATGTCACTCGTCCGAACCCCATGAAAGTAAGGAAGAAATGATGGTCGTGGCCGTCCCGTTCGCAGGACACGTCTTCATGCATCTCCTCCTCTTTCACCACAGTTGCATTAAAGATGTTCAACAACTTGTTAATAATTAAATATCTAATTGTAATACTTCAACTTTAGTCATTTATTAAGATCTGTAGAAGCAATTTCATTTGTCAATGGATTCGTGATCTAGTAAGATCACTCATGAACTCTTAACTAAGAGGTCTTAAGTAAAAATCTTCCTTCTCATTATAATATTAAAAAAAAAAGAAATTTTATTATAATTTTATTACGTATAAAATGCTATTACTTGCTGATAATTGCTCATTGTATAAAGAATCATCTTATAAAAAACATTTAATAGAAATTCATTACCCAAATTTATGAATAGCGGTTCAATGTTAGAATTGATTTTTTTTAGGATAATCTTATTTAAATGACAAATAAATAAATGAAAATACTATTACAGTTTTATTCCATTTTTTAATAATATCAAGTCTATTACAACCTTATTATTGAGCAAAGTGAATGAGGAGTTAATCTTACATTATTCCTAAAAAACATAGAACCAATAATACCCACCAAATAAATAGATAAGTGCTACTAAAAAAATAGGAATGAGGCAAAATTACGTAAAAATGACCATTTTAATAGTATATTTTAGGACTTATTAACCTAAAACACCAAAACAAAGCCAAAGGCTTTAATAATATAGATAAGATAAATTATAGGATACCTTAAATTTTCACAACAATAGTCATATCAAGCACATTTAAATATGCCTTGTTATATCTAAACCTTAGTGTAAAGTTACCCCATTAAACCTATTACAATGTATCTCAATACCCCTAAATTTTGATCATTACACGTTTTTTTTTTTTTTTACTTTGATGAAAAAGCAAAAATCTTCTATATTACTAATTTGATAAAGTTCAGAAGCGTTTGTAGTCTTTAAAAGCTCAATGGTATCTCTGCACCAATGTGGAATTATATGTAATTTTACCAAAAAAAAAAAATAAATCTTTTGTTCGTATTAGTTTTTACTTTAAGTTCTTAATACGGTGGATTAAGTAATGTCGAAATTAGCAGATGTAAGATTACACGACCTAAAGCATTGTAGTATGCACACAAGCACAGATACCTCATTACCTGCTATTTTGATATAAAATTACAGGAATGAATATACCAAACGCAATATTAACCATACCATATTTATTGATAGAGTTAGAAGCCACTTGACCAACCAATTTCGATTATAATTTTAGAAATGTCAGGTATCATTTGTATTTGGTTTAATAATAAGAAACACGTTCTTTTAAAAAAATTAAGGGTAAAAAAAAACTTTCATTTTTTATTTTTTTCCTTTATGTATTTATACAAATAAACTCTAATACTTATGGATGAGCGAGTAATCATATCATATAGGGTACCTACCAGAATCCTGTTCAATTAGGTAAGTTTTGGATGAGTATTATAGGTTAGTAGATATGTTTCAGGTACAAAATTCTCGAAATGTTGCTCACATGGGAGGATATGAGTATGAGATCTCAATACCATGTACCCGTATTGGAACTGGTATTGTATTATATATAAGATACAAGTTTCAAGGTAAGTTGTACTCACCTTATGAAAATTGTATAAAATAATATAAACAATACCATTTATTTTTACTAATTTTTTGTTAACATTAATATTAATTAGAGCAGTAGCAATTATTCAACTTTCTTGCATTATTTCATGTTCCATACTACTAACCTATTTTGTAGAGAGAAGTATTGATGAAGGCATATTAGATATTTATTCAAGTTATATTGATATAATTATGTGTTTAAATACAAAATGAAATATATACATATATATATATATTGGTAGAAGAGAAGAAAACACCACGGAAAAGATTCAAATACAATACATCATTTTTTCTTCCCAAATATACAAGAAATCAATAAATAAAAACACCCCAATCCTATACCATAGTCTAAGAATAACATCACAAATGGTACCTGGACTTTGATAAAATATACAACTAGGTATTTAAAAACTTTAAAATTGATAAATGTAGTATTTGAAAGAACTTAATGATGGTACTGCTGACGTGCATGAAAAGTTCTTTCATATCCTAAATTGATTAATTTCAAAGTTTAGGAACTAAATTGATCAAATTTAAAGTTCAAGTACCTAATTGTATATTTTATCAAATTTCATATACCATTTATTACATTAACCCTATAATCTATATCCAACTATCTTAATGGACAAATACATGAAATACCCTAAACAATACAAGGACACGTGTAACACAATCACCAATACACAACAGAAGGAAATTGTTCCGACCATAATTTGGACCCTTTCAATCAATAGTCCATTCAAAATGGATCGACCACATAAAATTGAAGGCCCATGAAACAAAAATTAGAAGGCCCAAAGAAACACCTCGTGCACATGTGGCATCAGACTGCATTACTGGGCAGTTCTGCACTTGAAACCACAATCTCAATTCGTTGAGGATTAACTTTCCTACCTATGATTAGGGAAATGGTGATACAAACATTAACAAAGATCACTGTGATAGGAGAAGTCATGACCCAGAGAAGCAGTTCGAATGAAACACTTCCAAAAACCAGATTGACATACCAAGAAATTGTCTGGAATCTTGGTTTGTTAAGCTCAAGATCAAGCAGTGATAGAATATATATCACTTCGAGGAAGACATAAACTTGTAGGACTATATCCTGCACATTCGATAGGGATGGATGTCTTTCTTTCATCTGTAAATATAGTAACACCTTGATGCCACAAACCATATTGAATATGACTTCAAATCGTCGACTTGCTCGAGTAGTTGCCCGTCTGGAGTAAATAAATATTTAGCCAAAAAGAAAACGAAGAAAATTTCTATAACCTTGTGGGTAAATAATAAATTGGCACATCATTAAAACATGCAAAGATTGGCACTGTAAGTGCATAATTAAGTGAAATACGTAGCAAACTATAAAATGTAAGATCTTCATGTTGTTAAGGGAAAAAACAGGGCAAGCTGGTCTGGTCTATACTAAGTTTATCTACGTATTACTTGGCATTCAAAGAACGACACTAACCTTGTTTGAGTGCTGGAACTGGAGTTGAGTTGCTGCCCAGGGTACATTTGATTCACCTTTGTAATGAATAACAGAGAGAAACTCGAAGATGCTATTTTTATGTCTATTTATAATGTATGCTTTTGTTAATGTGCGAAGTTAGATCATGGTTTTGTTAATTGAAGAGGAGAAAAGCTTTGTACTTAAAGAAGTCAAAGGACGTCGCTCGTCCGAACCCCATCAAATGTAAGGGAAGGGATGATGACCGTGGACGGGACGTTCCATTAAAGTTTATACATGACACGCATTCAAGTACCGATACTTCTTTCACCGCACTTGCATTAAGGATGTTCAAGAACTAGAAAATAATTAAATGTCTTATTGTTATTTTTCCACTTTATTCACAGGCCCACCTTATTATAACAATAATTTTATCACAGTTTTATTCCTTATGAAAAACTATTATCATGTTTACTTGACTCTAATAGTGATTTCATAAATCATCCCTATTACCCAAATCTATAAGTAACAATTAAATGTTAGAACTTTTTTTTTTTTCAAATATGCTCATTTAGATATAAAAAATTAAAGAAATAAAAGCAGTGAGGAGGATATTACTTATAATTGCACTCAGTTGCTTAGTTAACATTATAAAAGCAGTGAAGAGGATATTACTTAAGGTATAATGTCTAAGTCATTGTTTACTGTTATTATCGATATATCACAGATTAATATAATGATAACAATATAAGCGACATGATTTTATTTATTTATTTATTATTATTATTTTTTTTTTTTTTTTTTGTAAAGAACACCATAGCTCATATTAACTATGTTTTAGTTTTAGGATTAATTGTTGCTTCTTTCTACTGATAATTGACATAAACACCCTTATTTCTAAGATGATTTTGACTCAATTGGTTGATACTCTAAGCAAAAATCATCTAGAAATGTCTCTTAATGGTTCAATTTGTTAATTTCAGGCATATTTGATCCCTTCACGAAGAAACAAAACAAATACGACAAGAATGGAATTGAACAGTAATGTTTTGAGAAGGTCAGCAGGCGCTACACCCGCGCTATACCCTGTTGTGGAGGGTGTTTGCACCCAGGAAGTTTGAAAGAAAGTCAGTAGGCGCTACACTCCTGGCAACACCCTGTTGTGGAGGGTGTTGTAGCCCAGTTTTTACCTTCAGTAAGCGCTACACCCCTGGCAACACCCTGTTGTGGAGGGTGTTGTAGCCCAGTTTTTACCTTCAGTAAACAACACCCGCGAACCCTGTTTCGAGGGCTGTTGGGAAAGCGCGTCGTTGGCTGATATTTTCTTATTTTGGGGATTTTTGGGAGGCCTTTAAATAGCCCTTTTTCAGAGAAAGAAAGGAGACCCATATTCTAAATTTTTTAACTACATAGTTTCTCTAGAATTTTCCTAAGTCTTAGAGAGATTGTGAGCTTGGGAGCAAGACATGAAGAACTCAATTCAAGATCAAATCCGGATTGGAGATCACTTTTCATCACATTTGAGATCCATTTGATAGGGTTGTATTCATGAATTCATCTCTTTCCATTGAATTTAATTTGTTTCTTATTATCTTGATGGAGGAGTAAATCGTAGATCTAGATTTTGTTTGGATTTTATTTTCATCATGTGTTGAGAATCCGATTTTAATGAATCCTAATCGATGTTCTTATGTTCAAATTGCATGTTCCTCATCGTTTCCTAGATTCGTGATTCCGGATTACAAGTTTACATCTGATTTCCATTTTAGTTGATTGAGAAATCGCTTTCATGGATAGATCTATGCAATTTGAAGGGATTTGATTGTGATTCTAGAGATAGATTACAAGGATCTCCCGTTCCCCTATGTTTTTGATGAGTTCTTGATCTTAATGCGGTCTTAGATTGTAATTAATTGAGGAGAGATTCTAAATTAATCGATTTAAGACTAGATAAATTGATATATTCAAGAGGATTGTTGATTTGTATAAGGAACTCAATGGTGTAAGAACTCAATTCGGGATTATCTTTAATGTTCTATGATTCACATGATGAAAGTAAATGAAAAACAAAATCTAGGTCGTGTTGTTTCTGATTCTAAAACTCGCTTTGCGTTCAACGGTGTTCTTGTAGCTAGTTTTGTTAAAATTAATAGTTTTTAGTCGATAATTCCACAATCGATTCTCTTATCGCTGAATAGTAGAAATTGAGCAATTACTAGTACTTATTCCCTTCCCCGTGGACGACCTCGACTTAACACTATACTACGATTCGATAGGTTCACTGCTTAGTTGTCTTTCGTAGTAGTTGAGAACGAGTTTTTTATAAATTTAAACTACATTGACAAGGATTTTTCCACCAAAAGTTTTGGCGCCGTTGCCAACGGGGAATCGGAGTAATATTAGGAAAGTTCTTAATCTACTAGTTTAGCTATTTGCCTTAGTTTTTATGTTGAGATACTTGGTATTGCTGTGGGTTTGGTTCTGATTTGTGTTAAATTCTTTGTTCACAGTGCATGACCCGAAGCCAAGGGAAGAAACTTGTTGAATTTAACCCTGAACCGGAAAAGATCATTATTCAATATCGCAAGAAGAACAAGTACTCAAGTTCATCTTCAACAAGCATTGCTGGAGGGTCTTCTCCAACAATAGAAATGGCTGATCCGGAAGATAATCGTGATCAAGAGTATCAACAAGATAATTTCAACATGCACAATCAAGCTCCAAGGACAAACTCTGATTTTGCAAGACCAACTCTCACCGGAACCAACTCAAGTATTGTCCGTCCTCGTGTTGAGGCGAACAATTTTGAATTAAAGCCAGCTGTTATACAAATGGTGCAGCAGTATGCACAATTCGACGGCCTCCAAGACGAAGATCCTAATGCTCACATCTCCTCATTGAGATTTGTGATACTTTCAAGTTTAACGGAGTGAGTGATGATGCAATTCGTCTTCGCCTCTTTCCATTCTCACTAAGAGGCAAGGCCAAGCAATGGCTCAATTCACTACCAAGGAATTCCATCTCTACATGGCAAGAACTCATAAAGAAATTCATGGATAAATTTTTCCCTCTATCAAAGACGGCCAAATTCCGAGCTGAGATTCAATCTTTTCATCAAATGGACATGGAGACTCTCTATGAGACATGGGAGAGATTTAAGGAATCCATGAGGAGATGTCCACACCACGGTATTTCGGAATGATTGCAAGTTCAGATTTTCTATAATGGACTCAACTATCAAACCCGACAAATGATTGATGCCGCAGCTGGTGGCACTATCAATCACAAAACACCGGAAGAAAGTTTAAAATTGTTTGAAGACATGGCAGCTAACAACTATGAGTGGTCACATTCAAGGAGTCGGGATAAAAGACCAGCTGGTATGTTAGATGTGGATGTGGCTACCACAATCATGTCCAAAGTGGAAGCTCTTTCCAAGAAAATTGATGGCTTGACAATCTCACAACAGCAACTTGCATGTGTTGAACCCACTTGTGGTGAGGAATCTTTTTCCGAACAAGTAGACTACTTGGGGAACCCCATCCGGGCTCAAAACAACCCTTACAGCAATACTTACAACCCGGGATGGCGAAATCACCCCAATTTTTCATGGAGTAACAGCAATAACAATTTGCAGCGGGTCAATCCTAATCCCAACTCCAATCCTCCACCCAGTTTTCAAAAGCAACAAGCTCAAGGTTCCAACTCTCAATTAGAAAACATGATGATGAATTTTATTAAGGATTCCGATGAGAGACAGAAATCCTTAGATTTTATTCTCAAAAATCAAGAAACTTCTTTAAGGAATCATGGAGCTTCAATTCACAACCTTGAAACTCAAGTTGGCCAAATTGCCAAGATGCTTTCCGAGAGACCTCAAGGTTCTTTACCGGGAAATACTGAACCGAATCCAAGAGAGCATGTGAAAGCCATTACCCTTCGAAGTGGAAAGGAAGTACAAACTGAAATTCATGTAACAAAGGGTAAGAAGGTTGAGCAACTTCAAGACTCAGCTCCTAAACAAGTGGAAGAAAAGCAAACTGAAAATCCAGTTGAGGAGAAACCAACTCCAATTCCAATTCCGGAGTACAAGCCCCCAATTCCCTATCCATCAAGACTCAAGAAAAACACAGCTGATGCGCATTATGGGAAATTTTTGGAGATCTTTAAGTAGCTCCATATCAACCTTCCGTTGGTTGATGCTCTATCTCAAATGCCTAGATATGCAAAATTTTTAAAGAACTCTTGACAAAACGGAAACTTGAAGAAGTATCCACCGTCACTTTAGGAGGAGAGTGTCTCAGCTGTGATTCAAACAAACTTCCCAAGAATTAAAGGATCCAGGAAGCTTTATAATTCCATGCCTCATTGGGAATCTAGCTGAAGAAAAAGCACTAGCCGATTTGGGGGCTAGTATCAACTTGATGCCATATCAATTGTACAAGAAATTGGGGTTGGGAGAACCAAAGCCGACAAGAATGAGTCTCCAGTTAGCGATAGATCGGTGAAACTCCCTAGGGGAGTTGTGGAGGATGTCTTGGTGAAGGTACAAGATTTTATATTCCCTGTCGATTTTGTTATTCTTGACATGGAAACCGATGTGGATATTCCTCTTATATTGGGTAGGCCTTTCTTGGCAACTGCTAGAGCTATAATAGATGTTGATGATGGCAAATTGGTTTTGAGAGTTGGAAATGAAGAAGTGGTTGTTAAGATGCATGAAGTTTTAAAACAGGGTTTACATCAAGACGATACTTGTTTTGCAATTGATTACCTTGATGTGGCTGTTGTTGATTCAATTCCTGAGTTGTTGTGTAATGACACTTTAGCTCTTTGCTTGATGAATGGAAAACAAGAGATGAATCCTGCTTTACAATCAATGGTTCACAAGCTTGATAGTCACTCTGATTTTAAGGAAGAAGGGAATTATGAGAAGATTGAACATAGTGTTCTTCAGATTTCAAAACCGTCAATAGAAGATCCACCGGAGCTAGAATTGAAGCAACTTCCTGATTATCTTCAATATGCCTTTCTAGAAAAGAATTCCAAACTTCCAGTAATAATAGCATCTAATCTCACCAGAGCAGCGGGATAAACTTTTGTTGGTCCTTGGCCAACATAAGAAAGCTATTGCTTGGAAGATTGCGGATATTAAGGGAATCAGCCCTTCGTTTTGTACACATAAAATCCTCATGGAAGATTCTTTAAACCGGTGGTTCAGCCACAACGAAGACTTAATCCAAACATGCGGGATGTAGTCAAGAAAGAGATCATTAAACTCTTGGATGCAGGTATGATTTATCCCATTTCTGATAGTGAATGGGTGAGCCCGGTGCAAGTAGTGCCAAAGAAAGGCGGAATGACTGTCGTTCCAAATGAAAAAAATGAACTTATCCCTATGAGGACAGTCACGGGCTGGAGAGTTTGCATCGACTATCGCAAATTGAATGATGCAACACGGAAGGATCATTTTCCCCTTCCATTTATTGATCAAATGCTTGAAAGGTTGGCGGGACATTCTTATTACTGTTTTTTGGATGGAATGTCGGGATATTTTCAGATCCCAATCGCACCAGAAGATCAAGAGAAGACGACATTTACATGTCCATTTGGGACTTTTGCTTATCGTCGTATGCCTTTTGGGTTGTGCAATGCTCCGGCCACATTTCAACGATGCATGATGGCTATATTTGAAGACATGGTAGGAGAGAGCATGGAAGTGTACATGGATGATTTTTCCGTGTTTGGCAACACATTTGATGCATGTCTCATCATTTGGAGTTAGTGTTGCAGAGGTGTGAAGATACTAATCTAGTCCTAAATTGGGAGAAATGCCACTTTATGACTCAAGAAGGCATTGTTCTTGGGCACAAAATCTCAAGAAAGGAATTGAAGTTGATGATGCAAAAATTGAGGTTATTTCAAAGCTTCCCCCTCCCTCATCAGTAAAAGCAATTAGGAGTTTCTTAGGTCATGCCGGGTTTTATCGTCGCTTTATCAAAGACTTCTCTAAAATTGCAAGACCTATGACGAAACTCCTAGAGAAAGATGCACCTTTTGAGTTCAATCAAGAATGCATTCATGCCTTTGAGACTCTCAAACACAAGCTTGTTACCGCTCCTATTATGGTCACACCCGATTGGAACCTTCCATTTGAGATAATGTGTGACGCAAGTGATGCTGTGGGTGCTGTTTTGGGTCAACGGAGAGATAAGTATTTTCGACCTATTCATTATGCAAGTAAAACTCTTACTTCAACTCAAGAGAATTATTCTACAACTGAAAAAGAGTTGCTGGCAGTTGTTTTTGCATTTGATAAATTTCGGTCTTATCTTCTGTTATCCAAGGTCATCGTCTATACTGATCATTCAGCCTTAAAATTCTTATTCACAAAGCAAGATGCAAAACCGAGATTGATTAGATGGATCTTGCTTCTTCAAGAGTTTGATCTTGAAATCAAGGATAAGAAAGGAGCGGAAAATCTAGCGGCGGATCATTTATCAAGACTTGAGAACCCCACTTCAAGGAATTTGAATGATGTTGATATCAATGAAAATTTTCCAGAGGAACAATTGTATGCCATCTCTTCAATTGAGGAATCCAACACTCCTTGGTTTGCTGACTTTGCAAACTATTTGGTGGCAAGAATCCTACCTGATGATTTGAACCGTCAACAAAAGAAGAAGTTTTTCTCTGACTTGAAGTACTATTTCTGGGAGGATCCGTTTTTGTTCAAAGTTTGTGCGGATCAAATGATTAGAAGGTGTGTATCCCAGGAGGAAGGCTGGAAGATTTTATTCCACTGCCACATTGGACCAATTGGAGGTCATCACAGTGCGAATAGGACTGCTCACAAAGTCCTAGAATCGGGTTTTTATTGGCCTACCCTGTTTAAAGACGCTCACAATTATGTTGCTCAATGTGATCAATGTCAAAGGGTTGGAAACATTTCAAAAAGAAATGAAATGCCTCAGCAATACATTTTAGAATGTGAGATATTTGATGTTTGGGGCATCGACTTTATGGGGCCGTTTCCTCCCTCTTTCGGCCACAAATACATCCTTGTTGCTGTAGACTACGTTTCCAAATGGGTTGAAGCTCAGGCTTTTCCAACCAATGATGCTAGGGTAGTGGTGAGATTCTTGAAGAAGCTTTTCTCTCGATTTGGAGCTCCTAAGGCACTCATCAGTGATAGAGGCACTCATTTTTGCAATACTCAACTTGAAAAAGTGCTAAAACGGTATGGAGTCACACATCGCCTTGCAACTCCATATCACCCCCAGACGAGCGGGCAAGTGGAGCTTTCCAACCGGGAACTTAAAAGAATTCTAGAGAAAACCGTGTCTTATCATAGGCGGGATTGGGTTGAAGCTTGATGATGCACTTTGGGCTTATCGGACAGCTTATAAGACTCCATTGGACACCACTCCCTATCGGTTAGTCTACGGAAAAGCATGTCACCTTCCCGTTGAATTTGAGCACCGGGCCTATTGGGCAATAAAGTCGGTGAATTTGGATTTGGAGAAGGCCGGAGCAAAGCGGAAGTTGCAATTGAATGAGTTGGATGAGTTGAGGCTCATGGCCTATGAAAACTCACACTTATACAAAGAAAGAGTCAAGAGATATCATGATTCTAAAATTGTGCAATCAAGACAGTTCAAGGAAGGGGATTTCGTTCTTCTCTTCAACTCAAGATTAAAGTTATTCCCGGGAAAACTCAAATCCCGATGGTCTGGACCATTCAAAGTTACCAAAGTTTATTCATACGGGGTGGTTGAGTTGGAAAATTCCGACAAAAGCACATTCAAAGTGAACGGCCAAAGACTCAAACTCTACTTAGGAGGATCACAAGTTTTTCAAAACAGAGAAGAAATTCATTTTCTTGCTTCCGACTGAGTCCAAGCATGCTTCTAAGTCGAGCTAACGACATTAAACAAAGCGCTTCACGGGAGGCAACCCGTGCCTAACTCTGTTCCCTTCTTTTATTTCTTTTCTTTGGTTTCTTTGTTAGCTTAGTTAAGTTTAGAGTAAGAGTAATTTGTTTATTTGTGTTTAAATTGCAGGAATTTCCCTTTTTAAATGTTTAGAAAGGAGTAAAATTAGAGAAGAATTCAATCACAACAGGTCCCACTACATCCTGTTGCCAACCATGTTTGTGCCCAGATTTTTATAAATTTCAAACCAGTGTGCACAACAGGGTGGTACAGCCTGTTTTATCAGATGTGCACCCAGCAAGTGCAGAATTTTGTGGCCAGCAAGCACAACAGGTTGAAAAACAGGGCTGTTGTCCACCCTGTTATCACCCAGATCCATATACAATTTAACCAGCGTGCGCTACGGGAAATTCACCAGGAACGTTGTCCTTCATTTGCGCGAGAAATTTGTCCTTCATTCCTGCGAGAACATCAGGCGCGTCAAAGCCAGCTCCACGTCCCAGCTCCGCACAACAGTTCCACGCGCCAAGCGCGTCCAAATCCAGCCTGCAGCTCGCGCGTTGAAGTCGCGCGTCGAAATCCAGCGCGTCATTGAATTCCAGCGCGCGTCCTCTCGTGATCTCCTTGCCGCTCGCAGGTATGTTTCGTAAATAATATATATATATATATATATAAAATCAATCAAAAGCAGAAAACCCTTTCATATATTTTTTTTATCTCCTTCTTTATTTTTCTCTCTAACCCTCTTTGCAAATCAAAACCACTCCTCTGCTTCATCTTCTTACTTCTTGTGCACCTCAAGGATTAATATAAAGGTATGTTCTCCTTCTCCTTTTTCTCTTACTACTTCAAGACCTTGTCTAGGTTGATTTATAAGTTGCTTACTTGCCAAATTTGATTCACTTTGTGAATGATTAGGGCTTTTCTTGTTGGTATTTCTGAAGTTGGATTTGGATGATTTGTGATTCGTGATTTAAGTGTTGGGCACTAATTTTACTTGGATTCATGGAACCTAATCCTTGCCTATCACTCTTTCTTACTTTTTCATGCTGACACTAAATGGATTTCAGCTTGTCTAACAAATGGGTTTCATGTCAAATGCCTACAAATGGATTACATTTTGGTTGGATTTGTGCATATCAATTTTTTAGATCTCTTTTGCCTGTTTGAGATGGATTTGAGTCATGTTGTAAATACTTATTGCTTCACTTCTGCTCGATTTCTGGTTAGGGAGTGTTGATTGAATGGGAAAGACTCGCATTTCATTTAGAATCACAATTGTTGAATGAAATTGTCATGGAGTTTTATTGAGCCAAACAAAGTAAATTATCCATTGAGCTTGGTTACTTGTTTTTCACTTTCAGACATGGATGACTGATTTGCTTTATTCTCATGATATTTTTACCCATTCCATTCTTTTCTCTTGTTTGTGTAGATGGGTAAGAAATCAGTGGCTAAAAAGAAACGACCCAGATCTTCAGGTGCCGGATCTAGCAGTACTCCAAGGCCACCACCAGCATTATCTGAGAAGCATAAACAAAAATTTAAAGAAATGGTCGACACCAAAATTTTCAAATCCAATGTCACCTTCAATTGGCCCATTATGAGACCATATGGACTAGTCCCATATTTTCAAAAATACTTCGCTGATCCAGCTTGGGAGCAATTGTTTAGTATAAAGGAAAAGACATATAGGGGAGTTACTTTGGAAGTTCTTTCATCTTTTAAAATTGCTTTCCCTTATCCAGTCATTGGGCTCCATAATGAGGTTTCCTTTTCAGCTTTTGGCAAATATTATTACATCCCCATGTTGCAGTTTTGTGCCTATACAGGTCTTTATACTGATGAGCAGATGCAAGATGAGGAGTTTCCAAATCTTCAGAATACTTGGGGTCATCCAAATGCTATGAATGAGTTCTGGCATTCCATTTCCACCAAAGGACCTTATAATTCCTCAGCATCACGAGGAACTCATCTTCGCCGGACTAGTGCACGCATACTTCATTGGATACTTGTCCACTCTATGAATGGAACCAGGTGATTTTGCTTGCATCTCCCTTTCCATGACTGATCGTACCATGATTCAATGGCGCATTCCTAAAGTCTCTACTTGTGAAGACGATCCCACTCATTCAACTGGCCATGACGACAATACTCCAGCTGTATCTCTCCAACAGTTGAATGTGGAGATGAAGATATTGAAGAAGCAACAAGATAAAATTTTGAGAAGACAGCGAGGACTCAAACAATTCATGATCTCAAGTTTTAAAGCAATAGCTGAAAAGCTCAAAGCCACTTTACCTGACTGTATCAGCTCATCCAGTAGTGATGAACCAGATGAGATAAAGAGATCCTCTCATATCCATGACTCTAGGACATCTGGAGTTAATGAAGTTGCTGATGATGATGTGGATGACATTGATAGGCAGATTGATGCCTATGTATATGATCGAAGAGAAGAGGAAGGAGAAAGGGGCACGGAGATATTTGAGCATGGGTCCGAATCTGATGATGCTGGAACAGGCACTCCTGTGTTAAATTTTGATGACCCCACTGCACCATGGAGTGGATGACTTGATGTTTGATCCCTTTGGCTGATACCATTTCTTTTTAGCTTTGGTTCCTTTTCTGCTTTTTGATGTCTTAATGTGCGCAAGAGAGACAGAGAGATCTTAATTTGTACTTAACTTTCTACTCTTACTCTAACTCTTTTTGTTCTGGCTAACCTTTGTTGTCTTTGTTTCTCTCTCTTTTTCTTTGAAAGAATCATGATACAGGGCACCCTTAACTGGATCTTTGCATTGTTCGTGCTGCCAATCTACCCTTCAGGGCGGTACCAGTTCTCCTCCTTCTTAATTGAACATTAAATTCATTAATTCTTGTTTTCATTGAACTGAAATTTGGCCATTGAGGACAATGCCTCACTTCAGTGTGGGGGAGGAGAAACAAATCACATGAGCATCAAACAAAACAAAGGAAGAGAACTAAGGGTGTTAGAATGACTTGATGATCTTTAATGCATAAAAAATGCGAAAATTTTTCAAATTTTCCCCAACTCTTTGCTTGCGAATCGGACTTTGAAATCATGAAGTTTTTATTGAATGAATGAAATCCCTCTTTACTTTACTTTGGACTTTCACCCTACTTGCTTTGAATCACTTATACTTGGTCAAGGTTATAAGAAAGAATCTAAGTGAAATAAGCTTACTTGCCTTTTAACTATGGAATCTAGAGTTGGAATTAGAGACTTGGATCCTTAGTAAAACGTTAATGGGTTTAATTTCTAAACTCACTAGAATTATATTCTTTCATCAAAAGTTTTGAGAGCTCTCTAATCTTTAGTGAAAGGGCAAATGAGATCTCTCACTTGGAATTCTCTCCTTAATGTTTCTTCTTAGATTATATATATATATATATATATATATATAAATTTTGCTTTACTCCGCTGACTCAGGTAAGTGAGTCAAGAGTATGAAAATCTAAATGTTAGAGTGAGTAAGAGTTCGTTGGGGTCCTTTTAAACCTGGTCACTTGGTGATGAACCCGGGATGTACCGACTCAATGATCTCACTATAACAAGAAGGTTAGTAAAGCAAATAAGGTTGAAAAGAGCAGGCAACACCCCGACCAGAGGAAATAGAAAAGATGGAGGTAATAACCCTCTCCCTCTGAAGGCCAATAGATAAACAGAGCTCAATTGACAAAATTCAGTTAATATGGGCGGGTCTTGGTCCCTCAGAAGAGCAAGATTTGGCCCCGCTGTTAACTTGAATCAAAGAAAACGGGAAGATAACTTAATGGAATTCCATTGAAGATTACAAAGAAAAGGAGAGAAGTCAAGGGGAGATTGTTGATGCAACATACTTTCACTCTTAGATTCTTGTGCTTAGAGAGATGATTGATGGGATTATATACTCCCAAGTGAGCAGATGAAGTGGACCAATTTTCTTTTTGCTATGTTTGACCTTAGATTTAATTTGAACTTTGGAAGTTGTCTTTAAAAGACAAGGGTAAAGCTTGGTTTACTTGGATTAATTTTAGAAGGTTGATTAAAGTATTTTTGATACAATATTTCTATGATAGGGTGAGAATCAAAATCGATAGATGGAGGGATTGTATTGAATGTGAAAGAATGAATTAAGTGAAATTAAGTTCTTAACTAATTTTGTTGAAAATCAATCATGATTTATGATGAGTCCGGTTATTGTTTGTGATTCCTCAGTTGTGTAATGACTTGATTGTATTTGCTTGAGGACAAGCAAAGATTTAAGTGTGGGGGAAATTTGATAATTGACAAAACACCCTTATTTCTAAGATGATTTTGACTCAATTGGTTGATACTCTAAGCAAAATCATCTAGAAATGTCTCTTAATGGTTCAATTTGTTAATTTCAGGCATATTTGATCCCTTCACGAAGAAACAAAACAAATACGACAAGAATGGAATTGAATAGTGATGTTTTGAGAAGGTCAGCAGGCGCTACACCCCGCGCTACACCCTGTTGTGGAGGGTGTTTGCACCCAGGAAGTTTGAAAGAAAGTCAGTAGGCGCTACACCCCTGGCAACACCCTGTTGTGGAGGGTGTTGTAGCCCAGTTTTTACCTTCAGTAAGTGCTACACCCCTGGCAACACCCTGTTGTGGAGGGTGTTGTAGCCCAGTTTTTACCTTCAGTAAACACAACACCCCGCGTTACACCCTGTTTCGAGGGCTGTTGGGACAAGCGCATCGTTGGCTGATATTTTCTTATTTTGGGGATTTTTGGGAGGCCTTTAAATAGCCCTTTTTCAGAGAAAGAAAGGAGACCCATATTCTAAATTTTTAACCTACATAGTTTCTCTAGAATTTTCCTAAGTCTTAGAGAGATTATGAGCTTGGAGCAAGACATTGAAGAACTCAATTCAAGATCAAATCCGGATTGGAGATCCACTTTTCATCACATTTGAGATCCATTTGATAGGGTTGTATTCATGAATTCATCTCTTTCCATTGAATTTAATTTGTTTCTTATTATCTTGATGAAGGAGTAAATCGTAAGATCTAGATTTTTTTGGATTTTTTTTCATCATGTGTTGAGAATCCGATTTTAATGAATCCTAATCGATGTTCTTATGTTCAAATTGCATGTTCCTCATCGTTTCCTAGATTCGTAATTCTGGATACAAGTTTACATCTGATTTCCATTTTAGTTGATTGAGAAATCGCTTTCATGGATAGATCTATGCAATTTGAAGGGATTTGATTGTGATTCTAGAGTAGACTACAAGGATCTCCATTCCCCTATGTTTTTGATGAGTTCTTGATCTTAATGCGGTCTTAGATTGTAATTAATTGAGGAGAGATTCTAAATTAATCGATTTAAGACTAGATAAATTGATATATTCGAGAGGATTATTGATTTGTATAAGGAAGTCAATGGTGTAAGAACTCAATTCGGGATTATCTTTAATGTTCTATGATTCACATGATGAAAGTAAATGAAAAACAAAATCTAGGTCGTGTTGTTTCTAATTCTAAAACTCGCTTTGCGTTCAACGGTGTTCTTGCTGCTAGTTTTGTTAAAATTAATAGTTTTTAGTCGATAATTCCACCATCGATTCTCTTATCGCTGAATAGTAGAAATTGAGCAATTACTAGTACTTATTCCCTTCCCCGTGGACGACCTCGACTTAACACTATACTACGATTCGATAGGTTCACTGCCTAGTTGTCTTTCGTAGTAGTTGAGAACGAGTTTTTTATAAATTTAAACTACATTGACAAGGATTTTTCCACCATCTACCTTCAACAATGTGATTCCGTGGAAATAAAACGGATGGGGAGTTCTTTTTCTTTCTTTATCCGATCACAATGTTTTATCTTTTACAATGTTCAACAGAAAATTAGTCGTTCTTTCACAAAATTAAACTATGTGTATCTAACATAAAGATTGTATCCACTAACAATAAACGATATCAGCTAACAACGCTCTTCGAAGGAAATAAATAATCAGTAAAATAAATAACGCTAATGAAACACTCACAAATCAACAAACATATGCTGCTTGGTTTCCTTATCGCATTTTCATGGCATTATTCATGTTTAGCCCTTAACACATTGCAAAATATAATAATTGATCACATATGCAAAAGTTTGTCTCGCAAATTCCACTTAAGCAATGCAATTCAAAATATGAACAACCAAAATTAGATTAAACCCTAAACAACATATTAGTCTGATACAAACAATATTAATGCAAGGAGGCCATCTAGATAATCCAGTTATCTAGAGGATTATCAGCTAATGAAAATTTTGACAAAAGACAACTGAATAATATACGATTCAATTAATACAATTCTCTTTCAACATAGTTCAAAAGACGGTAACAAAAAAAAAAAAAAGCAGAAAGCAATTAAGATACAAAAGGCTATAAACAGATGAAAAATACAGAGAAAAGAACACCTTGAAAATTCAATTTTTTGGACTCATCCTTGAGTTCATTGCGAGCTAACTGGTTGCTCAAAGAACCGGGAGTTTTCCTTGAAAACAAACATAAACTAACACAAACACAAGTTACATCAGTATTATACAGAAGCACAAATTAATTGTAAACCCTAAGGTCCCTAACTAAACATTCTTCTTGGTGCAGAGAAACTGAGTTTAGAAATACAAAAGATTAGAGAGAACTTGTGTTCTTCCCTCACATGCATGGAGAACTTCTTCCTTCAAAGACTTATATTAAGTTGTCCAGGGGTTGCAAAAGTAGCAAGTAGAGTTGAGAGATTTTTTTAAGGTTTCCTTGATTTGATCAAAGTTGTACTCTGTTTGAGAATAGATTATTCGAGAATTTCATTTTCTTGAATACGAACAATATTGGATTTTGTTGTCTTTTAGGCCGAATAACCCTAAGTGGATTTCAGCACTTATTGATGAATTGGGCTTTTGATTAGCTTATAATAATAAGCTTTTACTAAACTGAAGGACACATTGATTTTAGAACTAGTTTTGGCATTACCAAGTTTTTCTCAACCTGTTATAGTGGAAACTGATGATCTAAGCTCTGGGATGGGAGCAGTTTCACAAAGAATCATCAACCCATAGCTTATTTCAGTAAGAAATTCCCTATTTGTTTACAAAAAGCTAATACCTATGTTTGGGAATTGGTTGCCATTGTAGAAGCTATTAAAAAATGGAGACAATATTTATTAAGGCATCACTTTATCATTAAAACTGATCAAAAGAGTTTGATAGAGTGTTGACATAAGTTATTCAAACCTCAAAGCAACAACAATTCTTAGTCAAGCTTTAGGGCTATGACTATGAAATATAAGTCGATTATGCTTGTTTTGTGAACCTTTTGATTTTGTGACTTCTTTGAAATAGGAACTTTCTAGAGACTCTAAGTGGATTATGCTTTTTCAACAAGTCCAGAGTGGAGTACCAATAAAGTGGCCTTTGATTTTTCGAGATGATCTCCTATTTTTCGAAGCTAGTTCATTCTGAAAAATTCTTCAGTGATTCCATTAATATTAATGGAATTCCATTGTACCCTATTGAGGGTCGTTTAGGAGTGATGAAAACTTACAAAAGGATTTCAATGTCTTCTTTTTTTTTTTTTTGGGCTAGGATTAAAATCCGATACAGTTGAGTTCATGAGAAAATGCATATCTACTAGCAAATCAAGTATTTGAACTCCTTACCAACAGGACTCCTTTAGCCTCTACCAGTGCCACAACAAGTTTTTAAGGATATTTCTATAGCTTTATTGCTAGGTCACCTTTAGCCCAAGGTTATTCTATCATTTTTGTTGTGGTTGATCGATTGACAAAGTATTGTCATTTTAGTCCATTGATAGCACATTGTATAGCTATGATAGTAGCCAAGGCCTTTTTGATATGGTAGTTAAGCTACATAGTATTCCACGCTCAATTGTGTGTGATAAAGATAGAGTTTTTGTTAGTAAATTTTGGACAAAGCTGTTTAAATTGAGAGGGACTAAACCGTGGATGAGTTTCGCCTATCACCCATAATCCAATGGCCAATCTAAAGTACTCAACAAATGTTAGAGCATCACTTGCACTCTATTCTTATGGATAACCTAAGGGAATGGCCCAAATTTTTTGCTTGGGTTGAGTACTCATTTAGTACAAGTTTTCATCATAATATTAGGTTTACCCCTTTCCAAGCTTTATATGGTGGACTTCCTCCTACCATTCTAGATTATGTTAACGATTTTAGCTCTGTGGAGGCAATTTATAGTGAGCTATTAACTCAAGATGCACTTTTGAGACAATTGAAACATAATTTGCCGATAGCACAACAACGAATGAAGACTCAAGCAAATAAACATCACACTAAGAAAGAGTTATGTGTGGGTGATTTTGTTTATGTCAAGTTACAACCCTATCGAGAGATTTCAGTTGTTAATTGTTTGTTTTAGAAATTGGGTAGGCAATATTTTGGGCCTTTTAAAATCATTAAAAGGTTCAGACCAGTAGCTTATAGACTTGAGCTACCTTTACATTCAAGGATACATCAACTTTTTAAAAAAGCTCAAGGATAGAATGATGAGATTGTAACTTTTGTCACAAGACGGGAGTTTCACTCCTTAAAGAGTTCCCGTACGGCACTCGACCATCCCTCCAAGCATCGTTTATTGTTAATCTGGATAGCGAGCCAGCCTAATCTTCCTTGACTTCCCAGGTCAATTCCTGTTAGTGTTTCTACCCAAGGCCAAATATTAGATATTTTCATTTTATAATTTGTTAAGAACGATAATTTATGATTCCTTAATCGAATTAAGAATTCTTATGTTTGTAAATTATTTAATAATTTATCTCGTAAATTATTTTATAATTTATTTTATCCCTAATAAGATTAGGGGACTAAAGTTATTATTTGCATGAATAATTAACTTTAGTGTAAATAGAACATAAGAGGTCTCTTTTAGGGTGAATGACATGTGCTGTCAACGTCAGAAACCTAGAGAGAGATAGAAAAATCGTATCTCTTGGAGTCCCATTCTAAACCTAATCTAGAATCATTCTAGATTGCGCTAGCACGCAAGAGAAAGCATCCGAATCATATTCATTCGCGTGTGGATACCGTAGAGGACGTTCGCGACATTACAACGTCTACAGATCCACCTCACCAGCGAGTTTGAATTCGCATAAGGTATTAAAATTCAAACTTGTATTTTTTGTTTTTGCATCTATATAAAAAACACATGGATACTGGAATTAAGTTTTTTATTTTTTATTTTTTATTCTTTTGAAATTTCCGCTACAAAATCCATGATAAAAACCCAACAGTGGTATCAGAGTCACTTGTGTTTTTGGTTAGATCAAAATTAGGTTATGATTTGCATGTGATGCAAAACTAAATTGCCTTTTCATTATGATTAAATTTGTTTTCTGTTTGTATGATATATGAATGTATCATGATTCGCATAAGAATTCGAATTTTATATGTATTGCATATGATGCTGTGAAATAGTTTTTATTTGAAATTCGATCAGATCGGATTTATTGTGCTACACGGATTAAAATATGTTTAAATAACATGTAATTCGTTTTGGTTGTTAATCTTATGCTTCGGAAAGATTAAAAGAATTATTTTTCCATACAATGTTGTCAATTGGATTGGCAGAGGTTTGGTTGTGGTGCGGTTGATTAATCAGGAAAGTAGAATTAAAAGTAGGGTTCTTGAAGAAAAACCCTAATTGTTATGTGTGACATAACGTCCTCATAAAAGATAATTTAAAATATATATATATATATATATATATTATCTTACCATGAATATACTCTGAGAATATAGTAAGTTCTGGACAGTCTAGAATCATGTCGATATACAAGACATACGAATTTCTCAGAAAAATTTAAAGATGTTTGTACTAAGATATGTTTTAAGGCATTGCCCCTAAACCCCGCAGGGGCGCTGCCCCCGAACCCCCTAAAGTATTCAACTTAATTACATAAGCACTAATTAATGACACTTAACATTTATGCGCTTTGAAGTGTTTTATGTTATATGTTCTTGTGAGTGCTTGAGTTACATGTATGGTGCATAGCATGGCCCCTATAACTTATCTGAATTGCAGGTTTTATTTATTTATTTCATGGGTTGTAATTTTATAAATACGACCTGCGTGTCGTTTTTTTTATTGTAATTTAATTTTACTAATTGTAGTAGGATTTTTGTATCTTTTTCATCATTGTAATGAAGACATGAAGATGCAATGAAGACCTTTCCTATTCCATGATGATGGAGAAGCGAGAGCCTTGATGAAGATACAAGGAGTTTTTCAACTAAGATCCATGTTGATGGATCTTTGCCCTAGGATTGTGCTATTTTTCTTCATATTGGCTTATGAAGATCAATATAGATTAAGGGCCATGCTATGACACAATTTTATTTGTTCTATATGCATTATATAGATCTTATATGATGATATGTTTACATGTTTGTGATACCATGTTTACAACCATATACTTAATATCCATTACATGTGATAATAAGATAAACTATCACCTTTTAAAATCCCTCAAATAATATTAAGTCATGAAAATGTCTTCCATGGTTTGACACTTATCAAGACTTAGATCGTCTAATTGTAGGTTCTGCCAAAGCAGGGTGCAATAGACTATCCTAGTCACATAAAGTGAATAATGGTGCTATCCACATGTCGTAATGGTTAGATATAAATAGGCTATCAAAACGGTTTTGAGCCTATGGCATTAGATGAGATTAGTAGACCGGGACATGTGATGTCAATCCCATAACGAGAGTTACATTTGATGTAATTAGAAAGGGTCTCCTATCTAAATAACTAAATTTTGGGTGTCATGTCATAGCTGACTCAAAGTTTAGTGAAATATGGATCTTGACCCATTAAGAAACTTTATTTTTGAATGGTTTCCAAATTAATACTAGAGGGTTATTAATTTGATAAAATAATGGGACTATGAAAATGGCCTAAATAAAGATAATTAACTTTGCATACCTCTATATGTTGATCATGGCAACCAACAACACAACCTTGCGATGAATTCTTGAAAAGGATAAGCTGAATAGTAAAAACTTCCTTGATTGGTATCGTAACTTAAGTATTGTTCTTAAGCACGAGAGGAAGTTATATGTGATTGATGAGGCAATCCCTGATGAACCTGCTCCTGATGCTCCAAGAGCTGAAAGAAATGCTTTTACAAAGCATAAGGAAGACTCATTGGATGTGACCTGCATTATCCTTGCCACCATGGAACCTGAGCTTCAGAAGCAAATGGAATACATGGAAGCGTACGATATGATCGTACACCTAAAGGAAATGTTCCAAGAACAGGCAAGACATGAGAGGTTTGCAGTCACCAAGGAGCTGTATTCTTGTAAAATGGCTCCAGGAAGCTCTGTGAGTGCACATGTACTCAAAATGAAGAGCTATATTGATAGACTTGAGAAGCTTAGCTCTCTAGTTACTAGGGAAATGGCTATGGATTTGATCTTAGGCCCTTTACTTCCTAGCTATGACCAATTTATGATGAACTACAACATGCACAAAATGGATGTGTCTATCATGGAGCTGCATAGGATACTTAAGAATGAAGAACAAAATGTTAACACAAACAACAATGTTTTGATGGTTCAAAAAGAACAAGGCAAAAAGAGGAGTGCCAATGGTAGAGGCAAGGGTAAAGCAAAAGGTCAAACCAAAGCAAAAAGGCCTAAGCCTCAACGTAAGGCCAAGCCACCAAAGGAAGGGGTTTGCTTCTTCTGCAATGAACCAGGTCATTGGAAGAGGAACTACAAGCTCTATTTGGAAGATCTAAGAAAGAAGAAAGGTAGTATGACTACTACTTCAGGTATTTATGTCATACAGGTCAATCTATCTACTTCAACATCATGGGTATTAGATACTGGATGTGTGTCTCACATTTGTGTAAATGTGCAGAGTCTAAAGTAAAGCAAAAAGTTGGCACAAGGCGAAGTGGACCTATGCGTGGCAAATGGAGCAAGAGTTGCCGCATTAGCTATGGGTGCCTTCTAGACTTATTCTAATTTTAAATAATTGTTATTATGTGCCTGCTATTAGCAGTAACATTATTTCAGTTTCATGTTTAGACAAGGATGGTTTTAGATTTATTATTGAGAATAATACAATCACCATCTATCATAGAGACATCTTTTATGGTATTGCTCATTTGATGAATGGTCTCTATGTTCTAAACTTTGATGAACCTAATTATAAGTCCATCTATAACATTAATACCAAAAGGTTCAAATCTAATAATTTGAATCCAACTTACTTCTAGCATTGTCGTTTAGGCCACATTAATGAGAAAGACATATCAAAGCTTCATCAAGATGGACTTTTAGATTCATTTGATTTTGAATCATATGAATCATGTGAGTCTTGTTTAATGGGAAAGATGACAAAGGCTCCTTTCACAGGACAAAGTGAGAGAGCTAATGACTTATTGAGCCTAATACATACCGATGTATATGGACCATTAAGTTCACCTGCTAGAAGAGGTTACTTGTACTTCATTACTTTTACAGATGACTTCAGTAGGTATGGATATGTATACCTAATGAGACATAAATCCGAATCTTTTGAAAAGTTCAAAATATTCAAAAATGAATTACAAAACCAACTTAGCAAAAATATAAAAACGCTTCGATCAGATCGAGGTGGTGAACATTTAAGCCAAGATTTTTCTGATCATCTTAAGATTGTGGGATAATCTCACAATTGACTCCTCCAGGAACACCACAATGGAATGGTGTTTCTGAAAGGAGAAATCAAACTTTATTAGATATGGTTCGATCAATGATAAGTCAGATAGATCTTCCAATATCCTTTTGGGGATATGCCTTAGAAATTGCTGCGTTCATATTGAACAGGGTTCCATCAAAATCAGTTAAAAGGACACCGTACAAGTTATGGAATGGGAAACATCCTAGTTTGTCTTTTCTAAAGATATGGGGTTGTGATGCTTATGTTAAATGACAAGTGTCCGATAAGCTAGCAGCTAAATCTGACAAATGCTTATTTATGGGATATCCGAAAGAGACAAAAATGATACCACTTCTACAACCAATCTAAGAACAAAGTATTTGTTGCTCGTAATGGTAATTTTTTAGAAAGAGAATTTGTCTCTAAAGGAATCAGTGGGAGTACAATTCAACTCAAAGAAGTTCGAGAACCAGAAACTAGCATAGAACCCATGATGGATGTTCAATCAGACTCGCAATTAGTTGCTGAGCCTGAACCACTAACTGAAGGCCCACGTAAGATTGGTAGGATTCATCATGAGCCTAAGAGATATGGATTTCTCGTTACTGACAATCGCGATGTGATGCTCATAGATCAAGATGAGCCCACATCATACCAGGAAGCAATGATGGGCCCCGACTCTGAGAAATGGTTATTAGCCATGAAATCCGAAATGCAATCCATGTATGACAATCAAGTATGGACTTTGATTGATCCACCAATGGTGTAAAAACTATTGGGTGTAAATGGGTTTTTAAGAAGAAAACTGACATGGATGGCAATGTGCATGCCTACAAAGCACGACTAGTTGCAAAAGGTTTTAAACAAACTCATGGTATAGACAATGATGAAACCTTTTCACTTGTAGTCATGCTTAAGTCTGTGAAAATTCTTCTTGCCATAGCTGTGTATTATGACTTTGAAATATGGCAAATGGATGTCAAGATAGCCTTTCTGAATGGAAACCTCATTGAGGATGTGTACATGGCACAACCCAAGGGTTTTGTTAATCCGAGGAATTCACATAAGGTATGTAAGCTTCAAAGGTCCATTTATGGATTGAAGCAAGCATCTCGAAGTTGGATCTTTGTTTTGATGAAGCAGTCAAAGAGTTTGATTTCATCAAGAATGAAGATGAACCTTGTGTTTATAAGAGAATTAGTGGGAGCGCAGTAATTTTCTTGGTGCTTTATGTAGACAACATATTGCTCATTGGATATGATATTCCTACATTACAAAAAGTCAAAACATGGTTAGGAAATTGTTTCTCAATAAAGGACTTAGGTGAGGCTGCCTATATTTAAGCATCAAGTTCTATAGAGATAGATCTAGAGGATTATTAGCCTAAGTCAGAGTGCATACATTGACAAGGTACTAAAAAGGTTTGGTATGGAGAATTCCAAGAGAGGATTTCTGCCAATGTCACATGGAATTAAATTGAGTAAAACTCGATATCCCACTTCAAAGGAAGAACGGGAATGCATGAGTAGGATTCCATACGCCTCAGCTATTGGTTCCATCATGTATGTCATGTTATGCACTCGACCAGATGTTGCTTATGCTTTAAGCATCACAAGTAGATACCAATCATCCAGAAAGTCACTGGATAGCAATCAAAAACATTCTAAAGTACTTGAGAAGGACTAAGGATGTGTTTTTGACATATGGAGGACAAGAAGGTGATCTTGTAGTAAATGGTTGCACAGATACCAGTTTCTAATCTAATTCAGATGATTTTCAATCGCAATCTGGTTATGTGTTTTGTTTGAATTGAGGTGTTGTAAGATGGAAGAGTTCCAAACAGGATACAGTTGCAGATTCTACTACAAAAGCTGAGTACATAGCAGCATCGGATGCAGCTAAGGAAGCAGTTTGGATCAAGAAGTTCATTAGTGCATTTGGAGTTGTTCTTAGCATTGCAGATCCGGTGAACCTTTATTGTGACAATAATGGGGCTATTGCACAGGTTAAGGAACCAAGATCACACCAACAATCCAAACACATACTCAGGCGTTACCATCTCATTCAAGGAATCATTGAAAGAGGAGATGTTAAGATATGTAGAATACCTACAAATGACAATGTTGCAGATCCATTGACTAAGCCTCTTCCTCGGTCTAGACATGATGGCCATACTAGAGCATTGGGCATTAGACTTATGATTGAGTAGACCTAATGCAAGTGAGAGATTGCTAATGATGTACCATGGACCATATGGATTTTATGTCATTTGGATATTTATTATCTTTATATTATAAGCTATTTTATTTTTTAAGGTTTATTATTGGCCTTTTTACCTTGATAAAAATAATTTCATGAGTAAATTTGTTATTCCTTATGTCATTAAAGTATGTGACTTTAATAGTAAAACCATACAGAAAAAACTAACTTTATTCTAAATTATCCCTAATCGTTCATTACATGGAATAATAATGAATTAAGATTAGTATGTAGGCTGGATGATGGTCATGTTTTACTGATCATGGATATAAGATATCATTTCGGCACATAGATACATGCAAGAGTACATTGTATTAGAATGACCAATTATGAGAGTACTATATGGATCAAAATGATAAGTATTTCTTTATAGTAATTATTTAAGTCCTTTGACTCGATGACACCATAGATTCCTACATAACAAGCTTCATGTTTTAATTCAGTTCTTTATCACCTTTAATCAAGTGATTATAAAACTGTTATTGGATATGGAATAAGCTATGTGGAGAAATGTGAGTGTTCATGAGGGAATTTGTCCCTCTCATTAAATTGAGAGAGATATCTTTTGGGCCCCTTGTTGAGTAAGACTGAGATATGCACGGCCGTGCTCAAATGAATTGATAAGGAGTTGTCAATGTTATTTGTTTAAGTCAGTCAAACTCTAGATTCAAGAAATAGGTGATTAAACAATATAAGTGTGTATTGATCTACACCTTATGTTTAATCATGAGATATCACGTGACAAAGAGATTAAATAATTAAATGCCTATAAGGTAAAATCGGATCACCGATCTTCACTTAATTTGGGTAGGCATAATGTCTTGCTAGAGGCTACTTATGTCTTGCTAAAGGCTACTTATGTTTTGTAGGTCAAAAGGGTTTTTGATCTACTACCAACATTAAGTGAACCTACAGGGTCACACACAAAAGAATGAACTCAAAGGATCATGGACTTGATTTAAATAAGTTTGATGGGAATGATAAAGTCATTTATTAATCTTAATTTGTAAAGATTAATAAAAATTATTTGGCCTAATGCAAGTGGGAAATTGTTAATGTTTCTGCCCAAGGCCAAATATTGGATATTTTCATTTTATAATTTGTTAAGAACAATAATTTATTATTCCTAATCAGATTAAGAATTCTTATGTTTGTAAATTATTTAATAATTTTTTCCGTAAATTATTTTATAATTTATTTTATCCCTAATAAGATTAGGAGACTAAAGTTATTATTCGCATGAATAATTAACTTTAGTATAAATAGAACATAAGAGGTCTCTTTTAGGGTGAATGACATGTGTTATCAACATCAAAAACCCTAGAGAGAGAGAGAGAGAAAAATCATATCTCTTGGAGTCTCATTCTAAAACTGATCTAGAATCATTCTACATTATGCTAGCACGCAAGAGGGAGGATCCGAATCGTATTCATTCGTGTGTGGATACCGTAGAGGATGTTCGCGATATTGCAACGTCTACAGATCCGTCTCACCAACGAGTTTGAATTCGCATAAAGTATTAACATTCAAACTTGTATTTTTCGTTTTTGTATCTAATAAAAAAACATATGGATACTGGAATTAGGGTTTTTATTTTTTTATTCTTTTGAAATTTCCACTACAAAATCCATGATAAAAACCCAACAGTTCATAGCCCCACATTCTCATAAGGAGCACAATCTCGGCTTTGCCACGATCCCTCATACGTTTTGGAGGTTCAACTATATGAACCGGTTTCAACCTGCCTTGGCCTCATCAAGAGAGCGGCATCAACTCCTAACTAGTTTGTCTACTGGAGGCTAGACCCGCCTTCAGAGACATCCCACACCATGAACAAACTTTCTACTGATGCCACTCGTAACTCAACATGCTCAAGCTAAACACCCCTATAAAGTCCTCAACTATTAGACCATAACAGCTTTACTAGATGATGTTCATGGGGATTATCCCCTCGTAAAACCATTAGCTATTTTGAATCGATGAATCATTTGGCGGAGAGGAGTTAGAGCTCAACAACTTTCGGTTCAATGGGAGACCTATTTTCTTGAAGATGCAACGTGGTAGATCTCTATGATTTTAGGTGAGCTTATCCTTAGTTTGACCTTGAGGACAAGGTCATGCTTTAAAGGGGGCAAATATGATACGAACAGCACTAATGCAAGGAGGGTATCTAGATGACCCAGTTATCTAAAGGACTATCAACTAATGAAAATTTCAACAGAAGAAAAATGAATAACATATGATTAAATTAATACAGTTCTCTTTCATCATAGTTCAAAAGTCAATAACAAAGAAAGTAGAAAGCAGTTAAGATACAAAATGCTATAAATAGATGGAAATACAAAGAAGAGAACACCCTAAAAATTGATTTTTTTTTTTGTGCCCGTCCTTGAGCTCTCTAGGAGCTAATTGGTTGCTCAAAGAACTAGTGAGTTTTCCTCCATCCTTGCTCTTCGCAAAAACAAACATAAACACAAGTTACATTGGTATCATACAGAAGCACAAATTAATTGTAAACCTTAACTAAACATTCTTCTTGATGCAGAGAAATCAAGTTCAGAAATATAGAATATTAGAGAGAACCTACGTTCTTCTCTTACATGTGTGGAGAATTTCTTCCTTTGAAGATTCATACTGAGTTATCCAGGGATTGGAAAGTAGCAAGTAGAGTTGAGAGATTTTTTTTTAGGGTTTCCTTGATTTGATCGAAGTTGAACTCTGTCTGAGAACAGACTACTTAAGAATTTCATTTTCTTGAATACGAACCGTATTAGATTTTGTTGTGTTTTGGGCTGAATAATCCTAAGTGGATTTCAGCACTTATTGAATTGGGCTTTTGATTAGCCTATAATAATAAGCTTTAACAAAGTCTAGGCTAAAAGAATATTCCTTTTAATTAAAATCTGAACTTCATTTTAATTCATAACTGAACAATTATGCTTATATTAAGAGGAGCAATAAATAAAAAGAACTGAAAAAAAAAAACACAAATATTATCCCCAATTACACTTTACCGAGGATATCGAGTCCTTTTCTCAAATTAATTTCTTATTCTAATTGCAGTAGTACTCAGTAATTCAAGACAGTTTACATCATAAGGAAAAACCCTTCCTGTTTGAAGGAAGAGGGACAAAATTGTCTTTCTTAAAATCGATTATTTTGGATCTAAGCAGAGAATGAAAAGAAGAGGAGTTTTGATGTTGGATTTTGAGTTTTATACACCCTTTTCCCCAGTATGCAAGCAGAAGATGGGAGTAAAAAGATACAAACCATAAAATAAGTGGGTTAGTGTTGTGGAAGAAGCGAATCGAGATATAAGGTTACTTGGAATTCGCTAAGAAAAATGGCAAGAGTGTAAATAAAAAAAAAAAAACAGTTGATACAAAAAAATTAGATATTATAACATATAACACTTTTCCAAAAGTGTAGAGTTAAAAGAAAAAAAAAAAAAACACTTCTGTTTTTTGGCTTAATAATATAGATATATATAGAGAAGGTAAAGAAAAAACATTTAGCTCTCAATATGTATATGTTCTTTTATTTGAGTCCTTAACCAATATCTATTCCTTTAAATTAAATCTCCAACTCAATTTCTATTGAATCCGTTAAATTTTCCATGCATCCATCATGTGTTTCAATTTCAAACTAGAAATAATAATAAATTTAAAGAAATTATAATATTAAATATATTTGTTTTCATAATATAACAAAAATAATATCAACTACAAAAAAAAAAAAAAAGTGAGTAAATAGAAGCTAAATAAATTGTGCAAACTCCAACCACCTTGTGATCATTCTAAACCAATTAGAAGCTAATACACGTTAAAGATGAATGGAAAATTTAATAAAGTTGTAAAAATCATATAGTTTAAAATAATTAGATATATTGGAATCTAATAAAAAAAAAAACGTAGAGAATTTCAATTAAAAAAAAGTAGGCTAGCATGAGACTAAATTTTTCTAAAGAAAATGGGTTGATTGAAAAAGTAGTAAAATAAATAGTATTAATTTTTTCCTATACCATAACGTTTATATATATATATATATATATATATCATATATGTATATAAAGCATTGAGTCCCATTTTGAACATACGTGTATTTGTCTTAATCCCAACTGCGTGTGTGTATAAATACGTACAGAAGAAACTGTCGCATCGTACAGGATTAGGGACGTACCGAACCGAACGTGAACGTGGTACGGAATGCCACTGGGACAGGACAGGAACAATCCTATGACTACGCTAAGAGAGGAAGATCCGTCCTTTCTTTTTCCGTTCATTGCCAATGTGTGTAATCATAGAATTTGGTTTCTTTTTGTGTCGTTTGAAAGTACCAATAATTTATTTTCAGCTACCGACTTCTACGTACCAACTTCCGAAAAAAGGCCTTCTATTCTGAATATTCGATTCCCAAAAGCAGCGTAATTTATGAGGAAAGATCAACTAGAAAGCCAATAAATTCTTAGGCATGCATTTCAAAACATCTTTTCCTTGAATGCACGTAAATGAGTAAGTTACGTAATAAGTAATGAATCGTCTAAAATTAAAGAAGTATTATTATTTTGATATATCAACTTTAGTTGATTATGTTATTTTTAAATCATCAATTACAGTACACAATTAGATCCTTTAAGATTAAAACATGGTATTGAATTGCTTGTCTAAGTAAGTTTTCCATTATTATGAATAGTCATTGTTTCATAATTATTTTTTTGTAAATATATAGTTAAAACTTATTAATTTTTTACAATTATGAACAGTTAAGATCTAGAGAAAAAAAATTACGGACCACTAGCTACATTAGCTCATTTACGATCTATAGTTTTCAATATTTAGTGTATAATCATATATTTGTACCATCATAATTAGTCAAAAACGACTTCAAATGGAGGTTATGTTCCATAAATAATACCACAATCTTGAAATTATAATTAGGTACTAAATTTATAAAATTAAAGTTCAAGCAATTTATTAAAAAATCAATCAAACTTCAGTTATCAGATTTATCCATTTAAACAAAATAAATAGATGAAGCTTTGATTCTAAATTTAATTATATCTTCATCACAAATGTATTTAAGTTCACTATGTAATGTGTTTTTCTTTTTTCTCTCTTTATGTTACCGATAACTCCTTTCTTCTATCCAAACCATCATCTTCCAATCTTGAAGAATCTCAAATGCAAATTATTTAGTGAATGATGTCCTTTTGTTTTCTTGTAGTTTTTTACTAGGACAAACACGCAAATTATGAGATTTTGGTATTTAGGTGTTGAAAGCGACGGTTTCTATAGAGGGTAGCAAATTCTTGGGAATCCTTGAGGAATTGCGAAACGAGTAGGTTAGTATATCTTAATGTTAAGATTTATCAATTCGTGTATCAAGGTATGAAAACTTAAGAAATTCTTGAAGAAGAAGAAGTTTGAGGAATTGCAAGTAAGTATTAAGGTAATTCTTGAACACTCTTAGAAATTCTTATGTTGATTAGTGTTTTATATTGTGATAAAGTGATGAGAACAATGTGGTATTATGCACTTCAAGAAGAAATCGAAGTTTAAAGTGTACGAAAGGTTACATCAAAGGAAAGGTATA